>OZ024817.1:73897583-74058992 GCA_964017055.1 Chloromyia formosa
TTCGCACTTTCTTGTGCAGAAGTAGGTCAGAATAATGGCTTTCTATTTATTCAAGAAATTCCTTAAATTGGCGATGGCAGAGTGCCTTTGCCAAAATGCTGTTAATGATCTTAATTAGCAAGTTCATGACCTCAAATATTTCGGCCGGAAATGTTTGGGCACAAAGCGTCTCTTGATGAATTATGCAGTGAAGCGTTAAAATTTTGCCGAAGAATCGTTGTTACTCCTTTATGCATTCCTTCCATACTTCTGGCTCCATCAGATACTACGGAAACGATTTTATTCATATCGATTTCATAGTCTTCCAGGCGTTTTTGCACAGCATTTGCTGTATCTTCTCCACGAGCTTTCCCTGAGAGCGGCATCAATCCTAGCGGTCTTCTTTTGGACCTTATGACGACATATGTATACCTGACGAAAAGGGTATTTGTGCCGCGTCCTTTATGTCGCAAGACTCATCCATAGCATGTGATAAAACAGAAGCCAGTTGAATGTCTTCCACTTGTACATGTGCTAGATTTAAAGACATTTTAGCAGTTCCATCTTACTGTTTTAGTACCGTTTTAGCTGATAATGGCAAATCTTTGATTCTCTTAATGATTTCTGTTTTGTTTTTGAAATCCCGAAACAGTACTTCAACTCCACGTATGACAATCTTCGACGTACTCACCATCCGTGCATCCGTTTTCGCTCTTTTTGCAGTTGTAGTTATTGTATATTACATAGCTTGCCAGATTTACATTATTTGAAGATTGCGCCCAGTTAATTAGCATAGAACTCGGCTGTTGTTTTTGTTTTCGAAGCTCCTGAACAGCGTTTTTTCCGTGCGTCACCTGTTGGATATTTAGCAGCGAATCGGTTATGTTTTGTAGTGAAGTGTCTCTCCAAAGTTGACTTCTTATTCTTAGCAAGTTTTTCGTAGTAAACGAGACAAGCCATCTGTGTTGCATATGAAAGCAAACGACTCCGTCCAATTCTCGATTTTCTTCGTCAGCTCATCTCTTCTCTTTACCAGATGTCATTCTGGCGGTGGAGCCGGAATAAATATTTTGTAAATTTTATTTAGCTATCTAAAATGGCGTTTATAAACCGTTAATTGAATAGTTAATTTCATTAATTGCTAATCTGTTTAAAAAACAAGCTAGTCTTCGGCTAGCTTGCCGAAGGTATGATACCAATCAAACTTGTTCCGATTTCACTGTTCCTATAAGAGGTATTTGAAATAGTGGGCCGATTTCAACTAAATTAAGGAACGTGGCTTAGCAGTCAATATGATTGAATAATATGCAATTTTGTAAAGATATCTTCAGAAATGAAAAAGGCTTTCTGACAAAAACTTGCTTTTGGAACTGTCGTTCCTATGACAGCTATATGATAGAGTATTCCGATTTCAACCAAATTCGCGAATGTGATTTCACTAAAAATACTATTGATTGTCGTGAAATGTTAAAACAATAACTTTAGAAATAAAAAAGTTTTCCCCACAAAGACGAATTTTTGGACCGGTCGTTCCCATGGCAGCTATATGACGTAGTGGTCCGATTTCAACCAAATTCGGGAATTGATTTGACTAAAGATACTATTGGTTAGTGTAAAATTTAAAAACAATATCTTTAGAAATAAAAAAGTTTTTCCCACAAAGACGAATTTTTGGACCGGTCGTTCCTATGGCAGCTAAAATATATGACTTTTGTTAGTGGTTCGATTTGAACTAAATTCGGGAACGTGATTTGACTAAAGATACTATTGGTTAGTCTGAAATCTGAAAATGATATATTTAGAAATAAAAAAGTTTTTCTCACAAAGATAAATTTTTGAACCGGTTGTTCCTATGGCAGCTATATGACTGAGCCGAAGGTTGTTCCTAATGGATTTGTTGCATATGTATGTATTAAATTCCACTGTCGGTACCCAATGGAATTGCGGAAAGCTGACAGCAAATCCACGTCAGATGTTCCCGTTTACCAAAAAGAAATAATATTCACAGCAAATCGATCGGGTTAAGCCAAAAGTGCATACTGGCCACAGCATGGCTGTGGAGCTGGGCCTGGTGCCCAAGCGACTGTCAGCTGTCCGTCTACTCTCTACTCCACTCATTCTCACTGTTCTCTGTTGAGTGTTTATACTCTAGATGAAATCTGAGAGTATTATAAGTTTGCCACAAAGTTTGTAACGCTAAGAAATAAGGCTCGCAGAAAAAAATGAATGATACAGAAGTTCATATTATCACTCGAATATCTCAAAACCGGATGTCCGTCTGTCCGTCTGTCCGTCCGTCCGTCCGTGACCTCTCTAGCTCGAGAACGCGTTGAGCTATGAAGTTCAAATTTTGCACACGTTATTTTTGACAAAAAATGAAGGCTAAGTTCGTGAACGGGCTAAATCGCTCCACCCCTTTTACCCCCTCCCATACAAAATGACACATTTTTGATAATTTACAATAATCAGATTTTCTCAGAAACTATAAAACATCTTGCTTTGAAATTTTGAATTTATCACTTTTATGATAATTGTAACCTATGTTATAAAACTTATTGTAATCCTCACCCTCCTTCTACCCCCTCCCATACAAACTGCACTATTTCATGAAATACGTTAAGCCAATTTACTCAGTACGTATACAATTTATCGGGCTGAAATTTTGTACTTAACACTTAATTAACAATATCAGTTAGATTCGAAAAAAGTAATCGATTACCCTTACTCCGTCTACCCCCTCCCATACAAAATGACACATTTTTGATAATTTACAATAATCAGATTTTCTCAGAAACTATAAAACATCTTGCTTTGAAATTTTGAATTTATCACTTTTATGATAATTGTAACCTACATTATAAAATTTATTGTAATCCTCACCCTCCTTCTACCCCCTCCCATACAAACTGCACAATTTCATGAAATACGTCTTAACGTCTTAACGACTTACGTCTTACGTCTTACGTCTTAACGATGCATCCGAGATTGCAACCAAAATTATTTATTGGCTTTAACCAGGTTCAAATTCATCTAGAGTATTGCATGATTGGGGTTTACCCCAATCGTAGTTCTTTTATGTTTTTATCCTGTTTGCCGTATATTTTTTATGAGTTTGGAAATAAAATAAAGTAATTATTAATATTTGCGCATGGAACTGGAGAGCCGCATCTTGACATCAAAAGAGCCGCAGGTTGTCGACCTCTGTCCTATACTTATAAAGTGTAGGGTATAAATATTTAAAAAAGAAACCTTGTATGGAATATCGTTCAATATAAAACGATTGATAATATGAAACAAACTGAGGAGCACAGAATTATAGCACTTCTTTTTTAAAATTAAGGCCAATCTTGCCGGAAGAAACTATTAGGGGCTGTTATTGTTGTAATAGCAACACCTACCGGCGTTGATGATGTTTGGCCGCCCTTGGGCGTTGATGATGAACGGGTCACTCCCGTGCAGAGAAACTTCGGTACACTAATACAAGTGGTCGAAATTTCAGTACTGTATCGGAAATTTCGGTACAGTTGGTCATCCTACTTACACATACTTATATACACAATAATATAACATATAATCCAGTAATTTGATCCTTAACTCTAAAGTCAATTCTGGTTTCAGTGGCTGCCTTATCCAAATTGCTCACTTTATCTGGATTTCCATTGACCAAGAAATAAGTGAAAAGTCATTATAAATAATTTATACGTCTGCAACGGACTAGGTCTTTCGTCCTCCAAGGTATCTTCGATCAACCGACTGGCTAGACGCTATGAAATTGAGCTTCATCAATTTCGCATTCCATTAGTATACGTGAAAATTATCCATTAATATATTCTGGATTTGTTTTTGTTCAGCATGAAGTACGGTATGCTCTAGTCCTGGTCAATTATTTGACGCAGGTCAGGTTAGCAAGAAAACGACATAATTGAATGGATAAATCGGAGACGATATTTTGAAATGCAAATCAACTCTAATTGAAGCGCCATTAGAAATGTTGAATGCATCGGATCGGATTTTGAATCTACATACATTTCGAAATTACTAAAACAGATGTTGTACGAGTATAAAGATCAATTTCATGATGTTGTATTTAAGTGCCGTCGATTCATTGAAAGCAGCAGCGTCACAGTCAAATGAGAACCTGGTTTCACGTTACAATGCGTTGCCGTAGTTTTTTATACCCTAAACTTATAGTATATAAATGATCAGAGTCACCTCCTGACTTGATTTAGCTAAGTCTGCCTGTCTGTCTGTCTGTCTGTCTGTCCGTCAGTCAGTCAGTCTGCCTGTCTGACCGTTCGGACGATAACTTTCGATAGAATGAAGCTAGTCTTGAAATTTTAGTCAAAGTTGGTAGTACGATCTATTGTAGTTGGTTGGTACTGAAAATCGACATGATCCCCTACAAATGAAACTTCAAATAAGCGATAACTTTCGACATAAAGAAGCTAGTGCCTTGAAAAATTCGAGAAATATTTGTAGAATGGGTTAGTTAATTGAATTTGGTGAAGATCCTCCTGAATGAGTGCCAACCTCCCATAAACACTGGCCATATAGGAAACTCATTTTTAATGCAAATGGTCGTTGCCAATTTTTTGGTATCACCACTAGGTCTCTACAAGTCTAGGGTATATACGGTTCGGACTTTTTACATACTTTTTTATACCCTATACTTTATAAAGTATTGTTTTTGGTCCGACGAAAATATGTAACACTTTAATTGTGTATTATATATAAACGATCCGGGTTACTTCCTGATGTGCCATGCAATGCCATGTCTCTGTCTGTCTGTCAGTCCGTCTGTCTGTCCGTTCGCACGAAAGCTTTGGCAGAATCCTCGTGAGGGTAATCTTATACTCTCTTGGAAAAATAAAATCAATCAGTTGAAAACTAATGGTAATTTTTTTACAAAGAGCCCCGTACTACCCTACTTTACTGGTTTTTTGTCTATAACTCTTGAACCAATTGACGTAGACACCTGATTTTTGGCTTGTAACCCTGAGGTAAGAAGTTGCTTGAGTTTCAGTAAGTTAGGCATAATTAGATGAAAGGAACGCCTACGTCCCCTGCAAATCTCAAAAAATTAAATATTACTTTGGTTGGTTGGTTACTTTAATTACGACAACTTTCGATAGAATGACACTAGCGAGTTGAATATTAGGTAGAATATTGGTAGTAATATCTAGATCTGAAATGGGCATGATCCGATCCAAGGAACTCCTATCTGGCCTACAAATGAAACTTCAAATAAGCGAAAAGTTTTGATAGAATAACGACAGCAACTTAAAATTTTGGTCAAATGTTAGCAGCAAAATTTAATTGGTTTGTATTGAAAGTAGGCAAGATCCGACCCAAGGAACCCCTACCTCTCCCACAAATGAAACTTCAAATAAACGATAACTTTCGATACAATGATGCTAGCGACTTGAAAAACTCGGCAAATATTCGTAGTGTGGGTCGGTTAGTTGACTTTGAAAATGGGCAAGATCCAACTGAATGAGCCCAACCTCCCCTATGAACGTTAGTTCAAATATACGTGTACAAAATCCTAATCGATTAATGATGCAACTTCTTATAGGATCCACACAAACGGTTCAAGCTTTTTTGGTATCACCACTAGGTTTGTACAAGTCTAGGGCATATACATTTTCGTACCCTGGTTTTCTACTTATTTGATGCAAAAAATGATAAACTACTAAAAACGACAATCAATTAATTGTCCTTCCGTGTTTTGATGGATTAAGACTTGTTTGAAAAGCGTCTGGTCGTCTTCAGAAGCTCTGGCGCTTTATTTACAATAGTTAAATGAAATCAAATTTATGTTTAAAGCTGTCTCCACTTCGTCAAATGTTGGTATAGTGGGTATCCGTCCTCCATCAAAATCGTATGGGATTGAAAGGTTTTTTGACTGTGATGTTGTCGGGGTCAGAAAATTTTCGAAGTATTGAACCCAGCTTGTATTGAAAAGTTAGTTACTATAATATCCAGTTAATTTAAATTAATTTCTATGTACAATTTTCCCACTTAATAAATAATATGTTAACATTTTGAGTTTAGTTTAAATGTATTCACTGGGTATGATAAACCACCGAAAAGCATCCGAAATAATAAATACAGGCGTACTCCGATATAGGACAGGGATACGTTCCAGAAGAAAACGACTTAACTTGAAACGACTTATATCGAAACCAAATAATAACTTCTGTATGCAAACGTTTCAGTTAAATTAAATTAAAAAATTATATTATTAATATTATTTATGACAAATTGTTTACCAGTAAATAGAAATATTGTGATGTAGAATACTACACAAATGCACATATGCAGTGTTAATCCCTGAAAACAAAAATACATTTAATTTAGTGTGTGCCTATGGTATCAAGTACCAAAGTTTTTGCTTGGGGACGATCCTCGAAAGTATGGATCTATATTCCGCTGCATTGGACATACTTTTCCAGTATCTTGACTTCCGCTTCAGTTTCAATTTCGTCAAAATCTTTGAGAAGTTGGATTTGTTTTTCTGCGGAAATTTCTCTGACTTCGGTAAATCCAGTTTGATGAACCAAAACCAATCATCTATTTCAACGGCGTCGGGTGACTCCGTCGGATTTATTTTCCTATTTCAGCAAACAAATTTTTTCAGCCTCCATTTATATTGGATGTTTTTACTTTCTTTCCAAGGCTCAAGGATTTTTGTCGACTGCTTACAGTGCATTGATATGGGTACTTCTACCGGTACTTCTTCAAATTGTCAACGTTTTCTCCTATACCAAATCCGGTTATAAGTTCTCTAAACGTCCTATGTTAAGGTCGACATTCACTACCGAGCCAAATAGTTCGGCTCGGTTTGTTTGTTTGTATTTTTTACACACATTCGTTTGAAAGTGAGACGATTCGACGCGACCGAAAAATGGTTCCGTACGCTATTGAATAGCTACCTTAAGTAGTAAGCCTCGAAAGAAGCAAATACTTACTGGTCCATAGGTTGCAGGAAGGATGTGGTGTTCGAAGGCAAAAATATGAATTTGATGTTCTGATCTAAGACCCACCATGCATCACATCGGTCGAACGATCTGTCGCCCAATATCGATATCGGCCGATGGATTGACATGCTTATGCGCCTATCGTCTGCAACTTTTTTGACAATTCCATATAATTTTGACCGGCTGGCGTTTGTGGTGATCCATCGGGCGATCGATGTGGTGATGGCCCGCTCCGTCTATGTGGGGCTTAATTTGACTTGATGCAAAGGTTCATTGTCCACAATGGGTAGTACCTTTTACAACAAGCTATTGTACTTTAAAGACAATAGTCTTTAACCGATAAACAAAAATAACTTTTGAGCCACTCTATTTTGCAAATAATCGACGTCTTTTTATTTAAACATCAAATTATTGGTAATCTTCGTATGGATATTAATGGAGCTGGAGATCCTGAGATGTATTACTTCTAAGAAGCAATTTAATGACAATCTGAATAATCATCGAAGTGAATAATCATCTCCATTAGAATGTTCTGGATGGCATTCCTTTCCAAACAAGGCCAGTTTCGTCTAATTGCATGTTAAAAAGCTTATTTGGTCGTGGCACCTAATTATTAGCAAACAAGGTGTCTCAGTTTGACCGGACAAGCTCTTTACCACGTTGGTCATCATGCAGTTCTCGACAAAAATATAAAAAAAAATTTAAATTGGAATTGTTTGTGACACTTGGTTTCATTCTGCACACCAACTTAGTATGCGTCTGTAGCTTAGCTCGGTAACGCACCGGGCATTTTTTGCTACTCGAAACACGGTCTCTGCGGTTCGCGCCCCGCAACGGGACCAACTATTTTTTATTCTCAAATTCCCTCTGAATTAATTTCTCCGAGCTTAGTGGTTTCGTATGGATAGTAGCACTCATCAGGTCTTGCATCTTTGCAGCTATCCATGTGCAAGACGACCACGAAAGTGTGAGAATTCTGTTTGTATTAAGCCGTGAAGGCGTGATTTTACTTGAAAACTCGACCGTGGAGGTCTAGATGGTGTGAAGCACTTATATTAACTCACTAGAGGGGTGGAGAGAGGGTGAGAAGTGGAGATATTTGTTCCCTGGCAATTTTACTGCGGGGCGCGAACCGCAGAGACCGTGTTTCGAGTAGCAAAAAATGCCCGGTGCGTTACCGAGCTAAGCTACAGACGCATACTAAGTTGGTGTGCAGAATGAAACCAAGTGTCACAAACAATTCCAATTTAAATTGAAAATGATTCGCACTTGTACATTTGCAAGAACATTAATACATAAAGTAAAATTGCCAGGGAACAAATATCTCCACTTCTCACCCTCTCTCCACCCCTCTAGTGAGTTAATATAAGTGCTTCACACCATCTAGACCTCCACGGTCGAGTTTTCAAGTAAAATCACGCCTTCACGGCTTAATACAAACAGAATTCTCACACTTTCGTGGTCGTCTTGCACATGGATAGCTGCAAAGATGCAAGACCTGATGTGCTACTATCCATACGAAACCACTAAGCTCGGAGAAATTAATTCAGAGGGAATTTGAGAATAAAAAATAGTTGGTCCCGTTGCGGGGCGCGAACCGCAGAGACCGTGTTTCGAGTAGCAAAAAATGCCCGGTGCGTTACCGAGCTAAGCTACAGACGCATACTAAGTTGGTGTGCAGAATGAAACCAAGTGTCACAAACAATTCCAATTTAAATTGAAAATGATTCGCACTTGTACATTTGCAAGAACATTAATACATAAAGTAAAATTGCCAGGGAACAAATATCTCCACTTCTCACCCTCTCTCCACCCCTCTAGTGAGTTAATATAAGTGCTTCACACCATCTAGACCTCCACGGTCGAGTTTTCAAGTAAAATCACGCCTTCACGGCTTAATACAAACAGAATTCTCACACTTTCGTGGTCGTCTTGCACATGGATAGCTGCAAAGATGCAAGACCTGATGAGTGCTACTATCCATACGAAACCACTAAGCTCGGAGAAATTAATTCAGAGGGAATTTGAGAATAAAAAATAGTTGGTCCCGTTGCGGGGCGCGAACCGCAGAGACCGTGTTTCGAGTAGCAAAAAATGCCCGGTGCGTTACCGAGCTAAGCTACAGACGCATACTAAGTTGGTGTGCAGAATGAAACCAAGTGTCACAAACAATTCCAATTTAAATTGAAAATGATTCGCACTTGTACATTTGCAAGAACATTAATACATAAAGTAAAATTGCCAGGGAACAAATATCTCCAGTTCTCACCCTCTCTCCACCCCTCTAGTGAGTTAATATAAGTGCTTCACACCATCTAGACCTCCACGGTCGAGTTTTCAAGTAAAATCACGCCTTCACGGCTTAATACAAACAGAATTCTCACACTTTCGTGGTCGTCTTGCACATGGATAGCTGCAAAGATGCAAGACCTGATGAGTGCTACTATCCATACGAAACCACTAAGCTCGGAGAAATTAATTCAGAGGGAATTTGAGAATAAAAAATAGTTGGTCCCGTTGCGGGGCGCGAACCGCAGAGACCGTGTTTCGAGTAGCAAAAAATGCCCGGTGCGTTACCGAGCTAAGCTACAGACGCATACTAAGTTGGTGTGCAGAATGAAACCAAGTGTCACAAACAATTCCAATTTAAATTGAAAATGATTCGCACTTGTACATTTGCAAGAACATTAATACATAAAATAAAAAAAAATGTTTTCCAATTTTTTAAACCTACATCTGCCGCAGATATTTTATGCTTTAAAAAAATCGCCAACCACACATTCTGTAACTCATCTTACGGCGCGTAGAATGATGCAATAAGAACGCATGACAGTTATTTATAATACTTCATTATAAAATTAAAAATTCAGTCCATGCTAATATTATAAAATATTTGCTAGATATAGCTCTTAAAAGTAGAAATTATTGCGTTAAGCTCTTAAAAACTCTAAAACTTTATCTGATTTTTTTTTTTAAATTTTCACCTGCATAACATATTAATTTTGTTACATTAAAAATATCTCTGTTCTATTGCGTTTAAATTGCAATAACATTCTTTCGCCATAATTTTTTAATTTCGACTAATTATGACCCTAAAGCACAAAAATTATAATTTCTCATGCAGAATTTCACAATTTATGAATGTATTTGACTTTTCAACGGAACAAAACTGTTTCTTCATTTAAAGGCCAGTAAGAGCCACGAATCGTGTTACATATGATATAACGATTTTTGTCAACATCCTTTATGCCCAATTGTACCTCATTCAAAAACATATAGCGCAATCTTAAATGCATTGGTCGCCGTTCTGAAAGCAAGCACTCTGATCAGGATCCCACAGCAGCCGGTTCTACGCACCGGAGCGACCCGTTCATCAACAACGGCCAAGGGCTGCCAAACCCCTTCAACACCAGCAAGCGCTGCTACAACAACATCAAGATCAAAAATCTGTCTTTTTCGATTTGTCCTTCAATATGCTTTCCCCTCAAATATGTACCGGGAACTGTAAATTTTTGGATCTGAAAATATTCCCCTCCGGATCTAAAAAGTACTCTGATTCAAAAATTGACAGTTCTCGGTACATATTCTACCGAAATCGAAAAACTCAGTTTCTCGATCCAGATCAGAGGGATTTCAAAACCGCGACCGATTATAAATTTTTGGATCTCGACTATCGACGTAAGTGTGAAGCAAAATAGTCATTAATCGGGAAGAGGTGGGAATTATTTGACGAGTGCGAAATCACTTAAAGCGAAACGACTTATATCGGGGTATGCTTGTATATTGTATATTTAAAGTCTAATAAATTTAATATTAGCAAAGTCATGAAGGTGTCGTTGACATTTTTATACAAAATACTAAAGACTTGGAACGAAAGGCTTGGGCGAATTTGCAGAGCATTTTGTTACCGTACCATGAGCTGAAACTTCCGATAATCGTTAACCGCATGCCTAACCGAATATTGAAAGGACGCATCAGCGGAGAAAGGCCCCGTGGAAAACCAAGAGCTCGTTTAGGAAGACTCGGTAGATGCTGCCGAACTGCCGGGCTCCCGAAATTTAAGGGCACGATTACGGCCAAGGCTTCACGTCGGACTGTAGCGTCAGAATGATGATGAAAGAGTTTCGTTTCAACGGAGTTACCAAAAAAAAGATCACTATAAAAGCAATCTAATAATGCCAGCAAAGTCCCATCACATTCAGAATAATATTTCTCACAGTTCATGGCTATTTTATCCATACCATTAGTTGGATTTTTTTTTTACCTAATTGTATCAATTTATTCCATTGTAGTTCGTACACTTTATAGTTCCCATAATCCATTACAGCGGGCGATATTGCTAAGTTTCATACACGCAAACCTCATTTTCTTGCAAGAAAATAGATTTTTTTCCTTTGATTCATATCGGTAAACATAACACCTTGATTACCTTTCAAAATTACATTTTCTTAGGGTGTTGGAAGTAAGCATAAGACACAGCCACACATACAAACCGACAAAAATGAAGGAGAGGAAAAACCCAACGAAGCAAGTAAGTAAATCGGAAAAGTCCTTAAGCCGCCCAGAAAAGACCATAATATCCGCTTAGTTTCTTCCTATCATGTTGTGGAGTCCTGAACTAATGTTCAGGAACAAACATATAAGCGCAAACCTCGTCCGTCTGAGTGGGATGTAGGGAGTCGACCATACTCGTAAATGGCATAGGCACAAGCATTATGGATGGCGATGTCTGGAAAATTTTCGTTTTCCCTCTAATAGGTTTTTTTCTTCCTTTTTTCGCTTCTCTAAGTTTTGCCTCACTTTGTGCTACACGCAAGGAAACCCCCGTCGGATATGTGGCTATTATTGCTTGATCATCTCAAATTGGTTCTCGGCTTTTTTTTTATGCCTCGTGCTTTCTAATGGATTATATTGTTGTTAGTTTGTTAACGGTTCGCTCGTAAGAAACATGAAAAAAATTATGGAATTTGTTTTTGATGTAATAAAAAGTTGTGGAGTAGGCTGTAGACATACGAGTAAGTACTCATCGTGTCATTATGTTTCGAAATTCTTCTGTAAACACACAAGTTGCTTCTTTATGGACTATTTGAATTCAACGTACTATAAACATGCATTTTCTTTTTTATTTTTTGTTTAGAAAATCCGGGGACTAGACTTTCCATGGCGCCTAGAATTGTTGAGTGATTTCCCCTTATTTAGGCCCACAATGATAAAATCTTTGAAATTTACGTGATATTAGCAATATTAAGGTGATCAACTTACTCCGAAAAACGCTTTCAAGATGCAATTATTTTCCCGACAGGTAGGTCAACATCACACTCAACGTATTATCCAAGTCTAAAATTTAATTTCATCTCATTTTTACCCAATCACATGGTTTACTCTCGACGGTCAACTGCATGGGATCATATATGGGATCAAATGGGATGATGATAGCCGATGAATAACACTTGACAGTCGAGAAAAAGAACCGGACCAGAAGAAGAAAACTAGCTTTGCCTATCGCATGAGTATCGGAAGGTGGAATAGTGTGCATCTGTCATAGTGTTGGAAAATGAATTTCAAAAATTATGGCCTTGTTTACGCTTCTTGTAGAACTTATTTTTATAAAAGGTAAAAACCGATAAATCTCTTCATGGCCACGGAAATAGTAATCTTGCCAGTTTCGACGAACTACCGGCAACAGAGTTGGTCTGCGTACGCACATAGTAGATAGGGCTTTGGAGAGCATTTTTGTGTCCTTTAAGGTACACTACTTGCTCCCACGGCTGATGCCTACGGTATGTGAAAAAAGCATATTATTTTTGCTCCATCAAAGGAAAATATAATAATTCACTCTTTCTGGATCCTGTTAACTCCTTGTGGGGCATAGGGTATTAACCATGCCCACTTTGCACCTCGTCCTGTTCGCCGCCATCGCATTCAACTGACTCCATGATTTGCCTATTGACTTACCCTCGACCTCAACTGATTTTCTCCACGTGTTTCTAGGTTGTCCAACGCGGCGCATTGGTTCCCATGGGTTTGAATCGAGGGCCTATTTAGCAACGTTTTCCGGCCCTTTTCGAAGTGTGTGACCTATCTATTGCCACTTTCGCCTTTTTATGGAGGTGTCTATCCTGTCCTGGCCAGTAATGAAAAGAAGGTCGTCGTTAGAAATGACCTCCGAACAGCGTATGTGTAGGATACTGTAATGAACCACCTGTAACGATCCATATTATGGTCTGGCAGTGCTGCTCCCACCGGCAGTTCGAAGCAGCACCTGATGAGTAGTGACCTGTTGGTGGTACGAAACCAGAGGTCGAGGGCCCCATTACACCCGGACCCAGGTGCGACCGTGTGGGCATCTGATCCGTCCGTCAACCATTCCATCCTTATCGACTATTTAATTATTCCCCACTTTTACCTCCCCTGTTTGTGTTGTCTTCCCCAGGTCTATGAATTTTTGTTAATACGTAAATTACAGGGGCAACGAGCGGCGAAACCCCCGCCCACATCTCCCGAACTGAGCTACAGCAAGCATAGGCCGTTGCTTAGCTCGTTGCGGAGCCTTTTTCTTCGCCAGATGGCACGGCACGACCTTCACGGTCAATGATGCTACCTTAGGCTCCGTCCCCACGGGCATCTTCGGATGCTCCGTAACAATACACCGTAGACACTGGCTCACGATAGTTTGCAATCAAATTGTTATCGTCATGGTCACCTTTCAACTTGAACTGCCATAAAGAAGCGTATGTTTTAATTTGTTTTGGAAAATCCTGAATTTGGTACGTCAGGAGACGTCGTTGTTTTGCCGGAAGGGAGTCAAACTGACAAAAGATGCCCGAGCCTTATTTATGCGAGACAGTACATCAGCGTTCGCTCAATCATCTGCTGTAACTACCCTTCGAGGCATCAAAAATTGTCCACTTTTTCCACCGTCTGCCTCGAAACACAAATTTCGCTCTGTCTTCCTGGATCCAAGCTCAAGTAATTAGTTTTGGCAGCATTGATTTTATGCTCCGCATTGTCACTTTCGCGGTGCAGAGCATCCGTCACTTGAACTAGATTATCCCAACTACTCGTATTTGAAAGAAGACAAATATCGTCAGCGTAACCCAGGTGTTCATAAAGCGCGCTGCAGAGTACGTCGTTAATGGCAATCAAAAACAATATAGGTGACAAAATGCAGTCTTGTCTCGCTCCGCTATGTACCCTGAAGGGATCTGAAAGTTTACCCTTGTGTAAGACGTGGGATTGGGCTCCACTATAGAACTCCTTGATGATGGATATGATTTTATCTGGTATACCTCACCTACGTAAAGCCTTTCAGCTGTATTGCAAGGCAACGCTGTCGAACGCCTTCTCGAAATCGATCAACATGAGATGTAATGGGGATCTACAGTCTGCCGATTGTTCAATAATATTTCGGAGGGTGTTAATGTGGTCGCTACAGCCCTCGCGAAAACCAGCCTGTTCATCGTTCAGTGAGCGGTCAAATGTATGCTTGATCCGATTTAAGACTATTTTTGCCATGAGTTTGGAGACTGCGTGGAGGTGTCAAATCCCACGCCAATTATCACAATCTTCCAAGTTACCTTTCTTCGGAATTTTAATAATGACGCCCTTCTTCCATTTTATAGGGAGGGTTTCGGTTTCCCAACACTGTTGGATAAGGGGGAGAAGAATATCCGCAGTAGCGTTGATATCCGCCTTAAAGAGCTCCACCGGAACTCCATCTATCCCCGAGGCTTTACCCGCTTCCATCGATTTAATAGCCACAGTTAATTCCTGTGTAGATGGTGGGGTTTGTTTCAACTCTGGCTATTTGCGGAATATTTTCTTTTTTGTTGGGGCGACCGGTAGCGCATTGTATTGAGGCATCAGTCTCATGTTTGACTACCGGCGTTTCGGGCTCGAATCCCGTCCACGACGACGTTCGTGGCCATGGATGTGCAGGAGATGCATGCTGGCAACTGCATTTTCTGAAACCAATTTATGCCAACGAAACGTCAACTGGGCTACATGGAACAGTTGACGCGCTACGCCCCACAAGGGGTTAGGGCAATTGAGAGAGAGAGAGAGAAGATGCATTCGAAGGTCCAAAGGTGTTGTTGAGGACCTCAATGAAGTGCTCTTTCCACCTTCGCAGTTGGTTCTCCTGGGTGATCAGTAGAGACTGTCTTTGTTTTTCGCGAGATGTTGAGTTGCAAAAGATTTTCCAGTTAATGGTTTGATAAGTTTTTATAGGGTCCCACTGCCACTAGGGTAAGCCGTTTCCTCTCCCTTCTCTGCTAATGGATTGATGATGTTGTGTTTGTTCCGTCTTGCACTTTTTTGCACGCCTTTCTGAACCGACAGTAAGTGTTTGCTCACACGGTTCGTCTCGTAATCGGCTCGTCTGCGATGCTAACTACAATTCCCAAGCAGATGTATAAAGATGCTCACACGGGTCGTCCATTGGTCGGCACGTAACCGAATCGATTTGATTGGGAAGTGGAGTTCGAATCGCAAACGAGCCGATTACGAGACGGCCCGTGTGAGCAAACACTAAATTACCAGCGAGTCACTTTGGTGAGGAAACCTTTTGCTAAAACTTTCGCCAACGACTAGCCGGTAAAAACTCTGTTGCTCGAAATTTATATTCGCGGTGAAACTTGTTTCCGGGATCACTGCCGAGACGAGTTGGGAAACCATTGCTTCTGCGAATATATAACGCGCTCGAATTAGATTCCCGTTCGCGTTGTGGCCTTGGATGTTTGTGTTGTTTTCCCATGTGGCGTGGGACGTAATAATAAGCCACAATATTCCCCAATTTGTTGCCAGTATGCGGTTTAATGGGCAGGGGTACATGAATTGTCCGAAACCAGTTAACGCTAACGCTAACGAAAAGTAAATTAAGCCACCTGGGAATAGTTGACCCGCTGGTCCCCACTAGGGGTTAGGGCAAAGAGTAGTAGTAGTTATATATTCGCTAAAGATAACTCGCCACTATTCCGAAAGATAAGGTTTGTTGCGAATGTACCTACATAAATTTCGAACGACAGAGTTATTACCGGTCAGTCGTTAGTGAGTTCGTTAGTGAAGGTTTTGCTCACAGTTCGCTTTGTAAGCTGGGTAGGTAAGTACAAAGACAGTTAACTTATTTCAACTTTTTCTGTTTTAGTTGGGCAAAATTAATTAAATAATACGTACTCGTATTTCATTAGTTTTATTATGGCTATGAACGTACCAATGGATCCAGTTTTTAGCTTTCTACGCGTACATTTGCGTTGTTCTATCATCTTCTCTATAGATTCAAATATGACATCAAACCACGTAAACAAGTAAAATATAAAATCGTTTGGCATTTTTACGTTCTTCATAAAAATCGTACGTGTGGTGTATGGTTTTGTCGTAAATTTCAGGGTCCATCATAAACATATCGTTTTCCTTATTCTGACGGTTTGCATTAAAATGACATAAAGTCGAGCGTTGTCACAATTTTCAGATGCTAAACAAGTAGTCAGACACGTGAGATATGTACAAAGGATATGTTCTTTGAATAGTGCACCGTTTCATCACTTTCATAAAAAAAAAAAATCTATGAAAACTCTTCTTAAAAAATAGGGCTTATTAATGTATTCTAAAAGACTTTTTTTTATAATAAAAAGCCTAATAATAAGTAATACATATGATAGATATGTACATAGTGAATCTTTTTGATGTGTAAACCGTAGAATCTGTGTAATGCGTAAGCAGCAATTCAAAACACACGGAGGGGAATATTGCACGACAACGCCCGCCCGCACATGGCCAACTCCACTAAGGTGCTTTTGAATTCGTTTATTTGGGACATGTTGAACCACCCTGGGTACTCCCCTGACTTGCCGCCTCAAGATTTTCATCATTTCACCCTTCTGAAGACAGACATTGGTGGACAAAAATTTTCAAACGATGAGGAGGTTAAACAGTCCAGGCGGCAAAATCAAACCATTGTTAGAAATCTAACCAATTTTTGGGTTATAAATCAGTCATACATGAACAATTTGGTTCAAGTGACTGAATTAAAACCATTTCGTTCGACATTAAACTAATTATATCATATAAGTTTGTTATCTAGAGACGCGGTAGCGTCCCGCCCGCCAAAGAAAAAAGAAAAAATCGAATAAAAAAATTCGGAAAAGTGACCGAGACTATGTTTACGCGACTCATCAAGTACGGGTTTTCGGACCTCTGTATCTCCGGCCCCGGGTGATTGTGCGGGTTCAAATTTGGTATGGTCATTGTCTCCGGTCGTCTTACGAAGTGTTACAAATTTGATTTCGTTACAAGGAAAAACACCCGAGATATGATAGTTTGAAAATCGCTATTTTTTCAAATTATTCTTGTTCTCGTTGAACTCATTGTCCTTTGACAGGGCTACAGCCTCGTAGGGAGCGTACCGAGATCTGATTTATTTTCTCACAGATTGACTGTGTCTCAGGCTACCATTTGCTCTGATCCGTGTCGTAGATAAAAAGATACATCCAAAAATGTGAAATTTTATAGAGTTTTTCGCTTAAGTCTTCTCAATGATTTCAACGGAAAAATTTAGTCTTTTTAATGATTTCAAAGAAAAAAATCTTCCAGGCGTTACCGGTGATCCGTGGTTCAACTAAATTTGGTACATAACTTCCTTTGGTTATTATAGGTGCACACGGTTATATTTTGGTGCTGCTGGAGATGTGCGTCAGGACAAAAGGACTCTCCTAATCATGAAATTAAAGAAAAACCAAAGCTGGTAGGTATGGGTACCTATATTCTGAATCGTGGTAATGAGACCAATGCACTGGAGTTCGAGGCAAGATGAATATCATAAAACCGGGGTGGTGAGGTGGCAGGATGGGTATCATACGACTGGAGATCGTGGTGCAAATGCACTAAAGTACTGTTTATGGTGTTTGAGTCTTTTAGTTAGGTAAAGAGCATCTTCTTAAGCATGAAATCAAACAAAAACCAAATCTAGAAAAGATCAGTTTCGACTTACGGAACAGGATATACAGGATATAAATAACTCAACGGACATAAAGGACCGAAAGACATAATTTCATCGAAGGCAACTCATAGTGATGCCAGAGACACATTTACTCAATGATGTCCACCTAAATAATTAGTTCCTTGGGGTAACACTTTTCAAAGCAAATGGATGAAAGTGGAACGTATTTACAAGGGACTGGCCTAAAGTGCCGATGAACTGAACTGAGGTTCGGCGTGGTAATGTAGAACCATGGCTCGGATAATTCCAAACCAACAGATTGGTAAAACTTATGGAGAAAAAATTTATACGGAAAAAATTTCAGATTTAAGATTCAAGTTCTATAAAATGGAAGTTGAGAATCTGTGGAGTTAAAATTTGGTACTAAATGAAAAACGTTGATTTTTCCTAAGACGGGATTCTTTTTTATTTATTTGTAAATGCGCATTTCGGACACCAGTTGTGTCCTTCTTCATTTTTTTTCATTTAGTATTGCTATAGGCGTGGAAAACATCGACGAAAATCTCTTGTGTATTAAAATTTGGTATTAATTGCAGCAAATTGTTTCGGGTGTTGTTTTATGTATTAAAAACCTACACGTTGGTAATCAATAGTACATAACGATAAATTTTAAGCATTCTAAAGCAGTTTTGGAATTCATATCCGGGTTATTCCTCCATAAAATGCAAAAAGATATGATATCTCCCAAAAACAACTCTGTTGTAAAAAATTTCCCGCCAAAAAAAAAAAAATCTCAGCAGCCGCAAAGTGTTTATACCCACCATCTAAGCCGGAAATAACTGCGGCTATTAAATCGATGGATATAGGTAAAGCCGCGGGGATAGATGGAGTTCCGGTGGAAATTTTTAAAGTGGATACCAATGCTACTGCGGATATTCTTCTCCCCCTTATCCAAGAGTGTTGGGAAACCGAAACTCTTCCGGAAGGGTGGAAGAAAGGCGTTATTATTAAGATTAAAAAAAAAGGCGACCTGAAGGATTGCAGTAATTGACGTGTGATCTGTCTTCTCCCAGCAGTCTCCAAGCTTATGGAAAAAATAATCTTGAACCGGATCAATCAAATAGTTAACCACACATTGAATGAGGAAAAATCCGGGTTTCACGATTGCTTCTCATAGAGATAGCGACCACATCAACACCCTCCGCATTATTATTGAACAATCCGCAGAGTGGAGATCCCCATTACATCTCATGTTCATCGATTTCGAGAAGGCGTTTTACAGCGTTGACAGGGATTACATCTGGAGGGCCTTACGTAGGAGAGGTATACCAGATAAAATAATTTCCATCATCAAAGAGTCCTACCAGGGAGCCCAATGTCACGTCTTCCACAAGGGTAAGCTATTAGATACTTTCGAGGTGCATGACGGAGTGAGACAAGGCTGCATTTTGTCACCTATAATGTTTTTAATTGCCATTAATGATGTCCTGGGCGGCGCTTCATTCTAACAACGACCTTACTATTACTGGTCAGAAAAGGATAGACACTTCCATTAAAAGGCAAAAGTGGCAATGGGTAGGCCACGCTTTCCGAAAAGGGCCGAACAACATTGCTCAACAGGCCGTCGATTGGAACCCACAGGGAACCAACGCAAGTAGCCGTGTTGGACGACCTAGTAACACCTGGAGAAGGTCAGTTAAGAGAGAGGGTTCTTCAATAGGAAAGTCGTGGAGTGAGCTGAAAGCGATGGCGATGAACAGGACAAGGTGGGAAGTCAGCGTGGTTAATGCCCTATGCGAGACAAAGTATTAACAGGAACCAGAGGGAGAGAGAGAGTTTACACTTAGCCAAATGGACAATAGACATTCACCTGCACATCACAGGGCGTAACGTGCCCGTCTAGTTTGGTTTAATTTTTCTCGCTCACTGCGCGGTACGGAAATAAATTCGAAGCACACGGCACCGAACACGGACCAGCCGCCGCCGGGTGGGTCGTTGTGACAGATCGAAATGTTTGATTTCACTTCCGACGAACCTTCGCCAAACCGACACACGGGAGCACATGTTTGAGTCCCGGTACAGGTAGTGTGTGGTTTCGCTTGTAATGTGCGGTCATGTACCCGGTATACGGGTGGCTATGGCGCTGCCCTAGTAGGGGCCTATATGTTTAGACCTTAAGGCGAAACAACATTGGCCTTATCGTTCCCGGTCACGGCACTCACACTAATATGAGATACGAGGTGGAGGCGCTTAGCGAGACGTATCTCGCCTCAGTGTTCGGAACCGGCGAGCATTTTTTGTGTCCCCGTTGTGGAATTTATCCTATTAATCTAAATGTTATCAATGATAATTTATTCAATCAAATAATCATGATTGTGCGTTATACAAATCTTCTTTCAAACATTGTCGAAGGAAAGATACGTTTATTAGATAAATCCTTATAAATGTTATTCTCTGTAGAATGAATGAAATTTTTATAAAGCACGTCACTAAATCAAAACATTTACCATCAGCTTACAAGTGCCCCCACGCAAAACAGAATATTTACCTAAAGGTGAAGGAGATGAACAAAATAATGAATTTAGCAACCTTGACATTATATCTATTCATCATCCCCCCCCTTGTCTCCCAAAAATTTTCCCATTTTTTCAGTATTCATCTTTAAAAACATTCAGTACCATATTTTTCAGCCATATTTCACTAATGATTTATCATTTTCAATTCACAATTTCATGTGAAAAAGAAAGATATAGCCGTGAATTTAGTAGGACTCCGTTTCCGTGTGTGGTATCGTATACATTACTGTTGCTGTACAACCATAAATACCTTTATATATTATAGTATCCGATTTTTTCTCTACAAATGTACGCTGAAAGAAGACCCTGGAGATTATTTATGAAGCATGAAACATGACTTAGACTTTATTCCCATGAAGTGTGTATGGAAGGATTGCCGGCATGAGCCATCCGCTATATATATATTTAATTTATTCACCATGCTGAAATAAAGTATTATATTACGATGGTTGAATGCCTAGGCAGCTTATTCGCGAAAAAAAACGGAAGAAATAATAGAGAAAAGTGGAGAAAATGAAGGATATTCAGGTTGTTGGATATTTGGGAGCGCATTTTTTTCACAAAATCCCACAGTTTCGGTGGATAAATTCCAAATTCATCGGAATTGGTTTGAATATGTAAAAGGGCTGAAGAACGATGTGGTTGAAAATCTAGCACCCGAGATTATGATGAGTTTCATGAATATCTTTAGCGGAATCATCATGTCGATCATTACAGTTGTTATTGCAGATTTGAGTCAGCTACGTAGCATTTGAATGAAGCTATTGACGCCTTATTACATTTTTATAAATTTGAAATTCTAATTCCTTTTTTTTCGTGAAACTGATAAAATTTAGAGAGGATGATGGACGGTCGCTGTATATATCTTTTTATGGTTGAATTAGCACAATCACGACCTTTTCGTGGAGGGATATCAGTTGCATGGGACGCAACGATTCCTGCATAAAAAAGTCTCGGAATTCGTTTTCGTTGTTACAATTATATGCAAATACGGGCAAAAAAGAAAAGAACAAGGTTTTAATTCATGAGGGCCAACAAAAAGTAAAACACCAAAATAAATTTTTATGGAAACGAAAGTTTTTTTTTAAGTACGTCGACTTTTCTTCGGGAACTGGCCTGTCTTGTAGATATACGAGTAGCACATCTTGTTGAATGTTGACAAATGCTGATGGTCTATCAGACCGCTAGCTCATTGTGTTGAGGCGTCAGTCTGACGCCTCATGCTACCGGCCAGTTACGAGTTCGAGTCGGGATGTTTGTGCTGTCTTTACCCTTTGGTGTGGGGCGTAACAATAAGTCACAAACTTTCCCGACTTGTCGCAGGTATGAGGCTAAATTGGCAGGAGGTTTAGTGACGTGTAACGTCCGAAACCAGTTTATGTTAACGAAATGTCAACTGAGCCACATGGGAATAGTTGACGCGCTTTGCCCCACTAGGGGTTAGGGCGAAATACAATAGTATCAGGTCTTTTTGGTTTTAAATTGAGCACCGAGAAAGGTGTATCATCATCCAATGACTCCTTGTACGAAAGACGACGCCTAGTACCCATTGGGACTCATGAATAAATTCTTTTGCATCTCGACAAAGCCCAGTGCATCTTTTTGAAAAAAAAAAAATTCATTTTTCGGATTCAGACTAGACGGAAAAAATAATCGTAGCATATCAGTTACGAACTAAGAATTTACAACTTCGCTTCCGCCGTTTTTTCCTGGAATTAAAAGCTTAATTGTCAGAAAATACTTACAGATGTATTATTCAAAGTACTGTCCATTGCTAGCGACAAATTTCTCCCATCTCTCTGGCAATTTACGAATTCCATCTCGGAAAAAGGAGGCATTTTTCGACGCGATCCATGATTGGATATATTTTTCGACTTCCTCTTACGAACGAAAATTCTGATCAGCCAGGCCGTGCGCCATGGAACGAAACAGATGGTAGTCGGAAGAAGCGATGTCTGGGGAGTACGGTGGGTGGAGCAAGATTTTTCATTTCAGGGTTTCCAAGTATATCTTGACCACTTTTGCAACGTGTGGCCGAGCATTGTCATGATGGTGGATGACTTTGTCATGTCTCTATTGGTACTGTGGTCATTTTTCCTTTAATGCTCGACTTAAACGCATCAATTGCGTTCGGTACCGATCTCCTGTGATAGTTTCATTCGGTTTCAGTAGCTCGTAGTATATCACACCGAGCTGGTCCCACCAAATGCAAAACATAACTTTGGCGCCGTGAAGATTCGGTTTCGCCGTCGACGTTGAGGCATGTCCGGGCATTCCCCATGACTTTCTGCGCTTGGGATTATCGTAACAGACCCATTTTTCGTCGCCGGTTACGATGCGATGTAGAAATCTCTTCCGATTCTGCCTTTGAAGCAGTTGTTCTTATGCAAATAATCGCCGTTCAATATCTGTCAGTTATAACTCGAACGGATCCTAATTTCCTTGTTTCTAAATCATGCCCATGGCCTTAAGGCGTTTCGAGATAGCTTGCTGAGTCACTCAACTCAGTGATTCAGCTAATTCTTCTTGCGTTCGACACAAATCTTCATTGAGCAGTGCTTCCAATTCGTCGTCTTTTTCTCCCACCACATGCTTGTCCTCGACATTGAAATCGCCACTTTTAAAACGCTGAAACCACTCACGACATGTTCTGTCACTCAGAGCAACCTCACCGTAAGTATCTGAGAGCATTCGATGAGCCTCAGCTGCAGGTTTTTTCAAATGGAAGCTGAAGATTAAACCTTCCCGCAAACGACGAGAACTTAGCTCGAAAACAGACATTTTGAATCCTTATTAAAAATGCGATCAACTTTTACTAATGCGGGGATGTCGATACGTTCACAGACGTCCAAACTCACTTTGTGACATTTTTGAACTACGTATTTTGACCAGCCCTCACCGATGCAGCCGTCTGTCGGAAAACGGCGGAGGTAAAGTTGTACACGATTTTCGTGAAAAATGGCGGAGGAACTTGGTCTTGCGGGTATTTCAGTAGCTTTATTTACGTTAGTTAATAACAGTAATATATGTGCAAAAGAAAACGAGAAAAAAGGTGGTGGATCCAAAAATTGTTTAAAGCTGGAAATCAAAGCACGAGTGATCTCTTGGATATATTTAACACGGAAGATGGCATGGGATTTCGAAATTTTTTATGAATGTCCCTAACTGATTTCGAAATGATTCTTTCGAAAATTGGCCGGCAAATTTACGGGAAAAATACGAATTTCAATTTTTGGCCAGCGGAGACTCATTCACTAGCCTAATGTATACCTTTAAGATTTCCAAGCAAACTATATCGGAGTTAATTCCAGAAGTATGTGACGCCATCATTCGTGCTTTGAAAGAATATACCAAGATAAGCAATTGATTGCAAATATAATACTAATAGTCAAAGATCCCAGGGCCCTCATACCTTACTTATTTTTTGATTAACAAAAAGTGTGGGATAGAGTAGTGCTAGTATGTACTTTGAACGTATACCTGCTACCTTGGGCCGACTGCCAGTTTACAGTTACCAGATGCCAAAGGTACGTAAAAAATTATAAATTTTACTTAAATTTTGGGTGCTGATTTTTTATTAATGTTTTACAGAATATTGTTAAAAGTTTATAATCAACACTGCCAGACACTTCCCGACGGCGGTAACTTCCCCCAGACGCTTTGAAGCTCGCAAACAATTTTTTTTAATTTTACTAATAGTCTGAGTTTTTATTTTTATATATGAGACTCTTAAGACTTTTTGTAAGCAGCCAGACCAATCGTAGGGGCCAAACATCTCCCAGATACAATTTAAAACTGTCGCTGTGAGTATAGGCCAGTGCAATTGGTTCAATAATGGGGGTCGCGATCGGAACATTTCCGATAGTTCCAATTTTTTAATATGTTATATTACCTATATATAAAATATGTATAGATTGGTCCCTTAATATTAAATCCAAGTTTCCGACCTTGAAGCACCTGTGTGCGTGCTGCCATCTTGAAAAAAAAACCGTTAGAATTTGACATATTTTTTAAGTTTTTGGTCACAACTTGTTCCTCGTGTACTTTTTCGAAAAATAAGTGTACTGCAAACTTATAGATGAGAAAATTTCCTACAACTTTTGGCTGATTGATTTTTCTCTATCTCTAATAGGCTTTTAGATAGGAAGCCATAAAAATTTGATTATGAAAAACCTAGCTTTTAATTTTCGTCAATATTTAGTTTTCAGTGTAATTTCTTGTAACCAAGAGATATAGTACATAGCGGTTTAAGAGCAATCACTCAAGTTTTAGCCTCTTACCCGGGGACGGAGCACCTGGAATACAGCATTCATCGTCTGTCTGAAGTCTCATCAACTGAACCTGTGTGGGGACTGGACTTGACCACCAAATTCATCGTCATCGTCAACAAGAGATTCTACACCATTCCCGTACCAGTTGCCGTTATAATGAACGCACAGTAGCAAGATATAAAAGTCAGCAAAGCCTGCGGTCCAGCTTCCTTTTACATCAATACTGCAGTTAATAACCCCACAGCATCCTTCTTAGATCCTCATTCAGTTGGATCTTTAACTTCCCAGGCTAAGTTTGAACTTGTAAGTATGTTCTTGAAGCGTGTTGGTTTACTGCATAATTGTTTGGTGGTAGTCTGGACAAATTAAAATTGTTCATTTTTTATTGGATCTTGGAATACACGAACGAGATCATTTATAGAGGAGTTCTTAAGAAGAATATTGCAAAATTTATGTTTCCTATGACCGAATGGAGCAGCAGTTGTGTCGCTGCCACTAATGGCATTGACGAACAAAATGTTTTCGACGAGAAATCACCGTGTTCACATCTTCAAGAAAGTCATATGATGGAATATAATTGGTTGATACACTTGGGATCGAATATCATCTCTAATAATATCTGCAGCAGCTCTTATAGTACAATCTGCCAACGTACGTTAATTGGGTTGGTGCTTGTGTTTTTATACCACTAGTTTCTAATTATTTTATAGCCAGTATTTTTGAAACATACTATTAGTGTGTTTACCCGTTTCAGCAAATAGGAAGTCTCCACCATATTGGCTTTCAAGGTTTCAATTTTTACATCAGGTCGAGAGTATCTTTTTATTTCACCCATTAACTGTTCCAGTGAAAACTGGCATTGTCTAACAAGTAGTTATAAATATCCTCCAAGGCTTCGACAACATCTTCCCGAGGGCATTGGTCAGCTTTCTGTCCAGAATATGCCCGTGTAATAGTTTTTTGTAGTAAGACGCATGGTGTGTAGCACCTAGTGCCACCAAGTCAGAGCCTTCAGACATTAGTGAGACATGGTCAATCAGTTGATAGCCCCACTCATCTCCTCGTTGTTCTGCTGCTTGGACAATCGTTTTATCCACAGACCGCAGCTGCACCTTATGTACATACAGCATCACGTCCAGACAAAGGTAACTTCTTCTGCTTTCGAAGATATTCCCCAGTTATTTCCTCGGCACAAAGAAAACAATTTGTTTTAAAGTCGCTCGATCTGAGTGGACGATTATGGCCAGATGCTTCACTTCTACGAATAACTACTGAAATGAGCTTATCATTTATATAATTCTTTAACGTGCACTGTGGATGGTGACTTCTGCCAAGTTCTCCAGAAGTGACTGATGTGCAGTGGCGTAACTATAGGGTGGCAGAGCTGGCAAAATGCCACGGGCCCCGACCCGATGGGGTCCCCGGTCCGAGAGGCCGCGAGCTCAGAAGTTACCTAACATTTTTAACAAAACTTGGTAAAAATTATAAATTTTAAATAAGTATTTAAAATTAATTAAAGATAGACACAACTAACCATATACAAATTCAAATAAATTATTAAGATTTAAACGGATTCATAAGAAAAGGATTTCGATCAATTTTAGAACGCATCCATTGGTTGTTTCATTTGGTGGCGCGAGCTAGTGATGCTCGGAAAATTTCTGCATTTTGTTAACCAAGGAAGTAATTTTTCGTGGTGCTGGCGGGCTAGAGATGCACGATGTTAGCGGAATCCCGGATTTCTGTTTGTTATGTATGGAGCATTGATATACGAGAGAAGGATAGAGTGAAGTACCATCGGTTGTCTCGGCTTCTACGCCATTGGCGATAATGTTTGTGTTGGTGTGACACGCACACATAACAAAATGGTCCCAAAATTTTTCGTCAATGCTATTTCCTTGTCTACTTCTTTATTGGTTCGGGGGCTCTACTAGGCATTCTTCGTTTGATTGTTATAACAATTGGTCATTTGCATCTTTGCTTTTTCCGTAGTTTTTGTTTTATTGAATCCCCAAATAGAGGCAAAGTAAAATTAATTGTGAAAGTTAGATATCAACATGTCTAGTTCTAGAAAATATCTAAGTGGGAGCGAAAAACGAAAGAGAAAGATGGAGTCTGAAGATAAAAATAAAAAGTTACCTAAAATTAGTCAGTACTTTAAGAATGATGACTTTGTTGATGAAAAAGCGAGTGAACAGTGTTCCGAAAGTGAAGAATTGGACGTAACTAAAAGTAACAGTATGGCAGATGCAGCACCCGACGCCAGTGTACATCCAGATCCAGAACAACGACAGCCAGATACAAGCAAAAATCAAAGTGAATCATATTTTAGTGTGAACAATATTGCATCTTCATCATTTATTACTGATAAGGGTAATTTTAAAGAACTAAATGATCAAGTGAAACGGTTCGTGATCGAAAACGGACATTGTAAACCTAAGGGTCCCTTCTTAAAAGACAGTGACAATAGATCTTTCCTAGAAAAACATTACTATATTGTTTCCAAGTCTGGCATGAAACTTGAACGTACATGGCTATCCTATTCCTTAATACTTCAGAAGGTGTATTGTGAACCATGTTGGTTATTCGCAAATCGGGCATCTAAAAAAATACAAAATGTTTGGATGGAAGGCTATGACGACTGGAAACACATTGTAGATGCCATAGAAAGACACGAGACATCGAAAATTCATCTGGATTCTTGTCTTACGTATCAACAATGGCGGCTACATGGAACACTAGATGAAGAGCAAGAGTCCATGATCAAGAAAGAAAAATCTTTTTGGCGCCAAGTACTCTCTAGACTCCTTGATGTTACTCTAACACTTTCAACGTGTAATTTAGCCTTTCGTGGCCACAGAGAAAAGGCAGATAGCAATGATGCAAGTTCCCGAGGAAACTTTTTAAGTATTGTTGAGTTATTAGGAAAATATGATCCGATTTTACAAGAATTGTTAAGTAAGCCAAAGGGCCAGATAAAATACTTAAGTCCAAAAATACAAAATGAGCTCATTTCTGTTCTGGTTCTAAAAATAGAAAATGCACTCATAAATGAAATAAATGACGCACCATTTTACTCTATCATATTCGGTACGACTCAAGATATTTCAAAAACAGATCAAATGTGTGAACTTTACCGTTATTGTATGATCGAGAAAGACGAAAATGGAATCCCAAAGGCGCTCGTCATTAAAGAGTCATTTTTAGGGTTTCATGAAGTTAATGACCAAACTGCCTTAGCAATGTCCAACCAAATTATTAAATCTATAAATGACAAAAATATACCTCTAAATAAGTGTCGAGGACAAGGATATGATGGAGCTAACACAATGAAAGGCACTTATGGTGGAGTTCAAAAACTCATAAAAGATATCGAGCCAAATGCGGTATATGTTCACTGTGCTGCTCATAACTTAAATCTGGTACTTAATGATGCAGTAAAAGAAGTTATTGATATGCAAAATTTTTTTGAAACAGTTCAACAAATTTATAATTTTTTTGGGCAAAGTAAAATATCAAAAGATGGAATATATTATCAAGTTTTATATCTGAAAGGGAGTCTTCAACTTCGATAACTTTAAAAACATTGAACCCTCCTAGATGGGCAGGACGTTATGATGCTATTTTTGCTTTAAAAGTTCGGTTTGTTGAAATTCAAAAAGCGCTAACGAAAACAATTCTGTTAAGTTGCAAATCAGATGAAAGAAATGAAGCTATTTCACTCCAGAAGAAGATCGAGAACTACAATTTTATTATGTTATTGGTTTTCCATTGCAAAATTCTACAAACTATTGATGCAGCCTCTAAAGCACTTCAGTCTAAAGCCATCGATCTTTCAAATGCCTTAAAACGTTTGAAAATTTGTCTGGAACAATTGGAAAGGTATCGACATGATTTAGATAATTTAAAAAAGGAAGCAATTAGTGTAGCAGAAAAATGGTTCATCAACCCTGAATTTTCTAAAACTCGTCACAGAAAGGTGAAACGCCATTTTGACGAACTTTGCGAAGATGAGCGTCTCCAAGATCCGGAAAGTTTGTTCAAAGTGAACATATTTTATCGAGTATTGGACATCATTATTAATCAACTGAAATCGCGTTTCCTTCCAATGAATGAAATTGTTTCCAATTTCTGTGTTTTGCAACCTGCAACTTTGCAAAATTTAAATGACACTGAATTATTAAAAAAAAAGCTCTAGAATTTGTTAATATATATAAAAAAGACATATCTGAATCTTTTGCCAGGGAAATTCTCAGTTTTCGGTCCACCTTTAGAGACGAAATAGAAAAGTTTTCGTGTATTAGAGAACTTGCTGATTTATTAATAATAAAGAATCATTTTATATCGTGCAGCTTTCCTGAAGTATGTACTGCATTAATGTTGTTTGTTACAATTCCTGTGACTACAGCTAGTGCTGAAAGATCATAAAGTTAATAAAAACCTATTTAAGAAACTCTATGGGACAAGACAGGCTACGTAACTTGGCTATTCTGTCTATTGAAAATTCTATGGCCCGATCTTTAAACTTTGATGAAGTTATTGATACTTTTGCGGAACAGAAAGCTCGGAGGAGAGAATTTTATTAATAAATGTTAATATTGAATTGTTATTTCATTAAAATTATGTAAATTATGTAATACCTATGCTTTTGAAAATAAAATTTATTAGATATTTAACTACAATGCACACTGTATTATTGTAGTAATACTGTTGGGTAACTACTTAAGTGATTTATTAAAATTAAATTACAGCGTGACAATTTTTACTGGGAGGGCCCCATCCAATGAATTTGCCACGGGCCTCAGATGGTATAGTTACGCCACTGCTGATGTGAGGTGATTTTGCGTTTAACACTCGCAATTAAAAGTGACACAAATCTCTGTTCTTCACAAACACCTCTTTACCATCACTTAAACTTTTGTCACAAATAAAAAAATTTCTACCCACCAAAACCGATATTTTACGTTTTTTTGACTTTTACTTGTATAATTTAAAATTAAAAATACCTCATTAACTTTGCTAATTATTTAAATTTATGCATTTCGGATGCATTTCGAGATAATTAAATTTACAATATGGAAAAATAAATTTAAATAATTACCAAAGTCAGTACAGTGTTTTTAATTTTAAATTAAACAAGCTAGCCTTCGGCTAGCTTTCCGAAGGTATGATACCCTTCATGCGAAGCGTGATCATACCTTCGTTGCGACTTATGGTCCATTTGTTACTTCGAAATTAGTAGTAAAGCTTGTTCCAATTTCAATGTTCCTATGAGAGGTATAAATGAAATAGTGGGCCGATTTCAACTAAATTTAAGAACGCGGTTTGGCAGTCAATATGATTCAATAATATGAAATTCGGTACAGATATCTTCAGAAATAAAAAAGTTTTTCTAACAAAAACTTGATTTTTGAACGGTCGTTCCTATAACAGCTATATGATAGAGTAATCCGATTTCGACCAAATTCGGGAAATTGATTTGACTAAAGATGCTTTTGATCAGCGTGAAATCTAAAAAAGATACCTTTAGAAATAAAAAAATTCTCTCACAAAAACCAATTTTTGGACCGGTTGTTCCTATGGCAGCTATATGACGAATTGGTTCGATTCCGTTGGTTCCGACATATTTACAGCGTGCAAGAGAAAGAAGGCTTTGCACAAAATTTCTGCTCGATAGCTTTAAAACTGAGGGACCAGTTTGCATAGAACCAGACAGACAAACGGACAGACAGACAGACGGACAGACGGACAAAGCTTAATCGACTCGTCTCATTATACTGACCAAGAATTTATATATTGTAGTTTATGTAGTCGGATATGCTTCCTTCTGTGCGTTGCAAACTTCATGACAAAGTTAATATACCCTATCACATCCGTGAAGGGTATAAAAAATCACGAACATCGCGGTTAAATATTTTTATCGTGTTTAAACATAAAACTCGAACATTATTTTTTGTTGATAAGTTATTGATAATCAGGGTAGTTCTAATCAAAATGGAAACTGTATCCACCCCACAAACCAAGCTACAGACGCATACTAAGTTGGTGTGCAGAATGAAACCAAGTGTCACAGAAAATTCCAATTTTCACTGAAATAATTCGCACTTGCACATTTGGAGGGTCAAGGCAATTAACAGGTTCTTACATATTACCGCTGTGACAAAAGAATATGCCCTATACCTTTATAGGTTATATGTATATAGATTTAGCAAGGGTATGCAATTAAATTGTAGGACTTAATAATATGGAAGATGTAATTTCTCCCCTTAAATATACCTACACCCCTCAACTAGAAATGAGCTCTTCCTAACAATTTTATATAACAGTTCATTCAAATCAACTGCATTATCTTGTGCGTACCTAAAACAAGCAATGAGCATTCAAACAAATTCCATAAATGAAAATCTACAATACATCAAATATCCACAAGATATCACATATCTTCCAGGAGCTACTTGTCCTTGGGGCAGGAATCTAGTCTGTCTTATCTGAGTGCCACTTGAGCTCACACACACTGAATTGACGGAGGATTTATCTTGTGCGAGACCAACATAAGGATCAGGAGCACTGCTTAAAGTATATATTTCGTGTTTGGCGGTGATACATTGATGTGTCGTTGGTATCCTGGCCGATTCGAATAAGAATGGAACCATACGTAATGGAATATCCACAACGGAAATAAACAAAACTTATTCTTGTTTCTTTCTGGACGCAGATACTCAGCAAATGGAAGGACTTCGAGAAGATTTTACGTGCTCATTCTCTTTCTGGTGGATTACGTATGAATGTTGTAGTAGTAGGCTCATCCTAGTCCCTTTTTTCGCTGGATTTATTACGTCTCCCGATTTCGATTCGACCATATCAAATTGAGGGCAGCAAAGCGTTCTTAATTGAAATAAAATCATGGGAAAAGAGAAATGTTATACATTAATTTTTATGTTATTATCTTGGTTCGTAGATTGAATAAATGCTAGTATTTTCGGTGAAATAAATATATATTGGATTTAGGAAAAGTAAAATGGAGGACTTTTAGGCTAAAAGACTCCAATTCGCATCTATAAGTTGGGGATGTCCAATAAGGTTAAAATGATATAACATTCGAATTAATCCACGATTAAAGATTACGTCTTTCGAGTTAAGCTAATACGGTTATACAGACTACAGGCAGAAGAACATTTGAAATTGGACTATTATGTTGATCGAATGAGATGATAAATAGATTTTTTTTCTGCTCTGTAAGAGTATAGTATGAATCATTCAAATTCATTCAAATATTCCCCGGACGGTCATTACCAAACAGTGGCGAGGCGTCCTTACTACTCGATTCCCATCACATTCCCCTTTTCTGAAGTAGTATGCGTGGTATTGTTCATACACATGCAGATAGCAAGCCGCAAATTACCAGGCTTATTCGACCAAATTAAAGTCCTTCGAAACCTAGTGAACATATTATGTACATCTTCTTTACCAAGTGAAAAGTATTGTTAAGGTCCGTTTTACTAGACACCACTCTGCGTCGATCGCAGGCGATGATCAAACGGATACACACAAATAGTGCTCCGTGCTCTATGGCTTGATCGCTAATCGCGAACAATATGCGAAAATCGTGTGCCGAGCAAAACGGCCCATTTAACTTTCAATCAGTATTATGTCCTAGACAAACCATATAATGAAGTGGAGTGGAATCTAAGTCGTAATAACTTAGTTTAACCAAATAGTATAGATTCCACAAGAGTTATCACTCCATAGAAGTTTCGCCTCTGCCAGGAGATTTGTATGTATTGACAAATTGTATAAACATAGTATAAACTACACAGTATAGATACACAAGAGAATCAATGCATACTAATCTACCGCCGGAGGCGGAGTCAGCTTTCTTGTGAAGCCCATACAATTTGTCAATACATACAAATCTCCTGGCAGAGGGGAAAGTTATATGGAGTGATAACTCTTGAAGAATTATCAATCCTTTTTGGTTTAACTATCCACTACCACAAAAATTTTCAGCACTAAGCCAACACTTCCACTGTCCCTGATTTCGTCGACACGATGGATTGTACTCTTTAAGAGCTGCTTTAATCACATCAGGCAAATAGCTCGACCAGGCCTGGTGGTTGGTATTGCGAGCTTAATCGGAATACGCCGCTAAATACAATGGCTTAGCTATATAAAGTGTGCAATTTTACGACACGGGTGTGAGTTACTTTCCAATGAAAGTCTTTCTAATTAGTCACGCATAAGCGCATAAATACCTTTTTTAGGGTTTTGTACTAAAAACAAAACCCTTGTGAAATCTCTCAAATATCTGTCTGTCCGTCTGTCGTATCTCACGAACGGCTGAAGCTACATACATGAAATTTTCTAGGATTGTGTAGAATTATTATAATTCGCCGGAGAAAGCGATGCATCGTAATATGCTAACTTTAAGGGGAGGTCTCCATAAAGAGGAAATGAAGGTAAAATTTTTTTTTTATTTGGTATAGGCAAGTGGGAGTATATAGTATATGAGAAAGGAACCACCGAGAACATTCTATTTTTGACATTTTCATCAAATTTGACAAAGGGTTTCCTCCTTAGAGTGGAAAATATGAGATTATAATTTCTCCCAGGAAAACTTGCAGGATAGTGGCTTTCAATTAGCATAGAAAATAAAATAAATGTAATTTTGATATCTTCTCAAAAGAGGTTAATAATAGTATATTTCTATAGCTACGCCCCTGCATCCCCCAAACATAGCCGAGGTCAAAAATATTGATGGCCAGTGATAATCAACACCACGGGCAGTAATATCTCCAAGTTTCATAACAATCACATAATATTTAAAAATAATACATTCATTTAAATTGGGACGTTTTGAGACAATCCATATTAAAAATGCACATAACAGGCCTCTTGTACGACATACTATTGTAGTACTACGAGTACTGCAAACTTCCACATTGTTTTTCGTTGGGCGAATTGGAGTTAACCATTTTTGAAAGGGTAAAGATTGGTGGGAGAGGAGTGAGAGGGAGGAGGGGAGGTAGGCTGATCGCAGGCTCTTTCTATAATCATTCAAGGAATTTGTTTTTCATATTTTTTTCGCAAGCTTGCAATTTGCAATGTCGTTTTAACAAGCATCCCAAGAGCCTTATCCGACATCGGCTATTGAGGCGATTGTTTGACTTACTCCGCTGCATATTTTCATCCAAGAGTCTGCGGCTCATATGTCCAATCAGGGACAAATGAGAATTCTGAAGCAGATCCCTGGCATACAGATCTGCTCGAGATCTGATTATATGACTAGTGAAATATGTTTTGGTAGAAAATTCTCGATCTTCATCCCCACTCGCGGGAAATGGGACAGTGGCATTCTTGGCTCTGTCTCCCGGTATGCCATGTGGTTTACCGACGGATCTAAAACGGAACAGGGGGTTGGTGTTGGAGTCTATAGACCGGACACCAGAATCTCCATTACTATGGTCGTCTGGCCTAGCGTTTTTCAAGCTGAAATCCATGCCATTGAGGCCTGCGCTAGAGACATTCTGGACAAGAAACTCAAAGGCTCTAACTTCGCCATCTGCACTGATAGTCAGGTAGCCATTAAGGCTCTTTCTTCACATAGTTTCGCATCGAAATTAGTGAAAAAGTATTTTTATACCCTTCAGTGTCACACAAACACAACCCGGGTTACGTTATGTTGGGTACCTGGCCATCAGGGCATCCCTGGTAACGAAGCTGCCGATGAACTTGTTAGACAAGGTTCTTCGGATAAATTTTTCGGGTCTGATCCTTACTGTGGCCTGAGTTGGGCTAAAATAAGATCTCTAGTGAGGGAGTGGTCTCCCAATGAAAGACTGCCTCACTGGGATTGTCTTCCAGGACTGCGGCAGCCCAAAGATTTAATAAAACCCTACGGTCTCAAAGAAACCAACCGCCTAGGGTAAAGCTGACCTGAGATTAAGCGTGGGGTACCTCACGGGGCACCAATGGGTGAGATATCACCTCAACAAAATGGGTCTATCCACGGATACGGAGTGCAGGCCTTGCCTGGAGGACACAGAGACCACTAAACATCTTCTCTGCGAATGTCCGCCGGTAGCCCGTTCGAGGTTTCCGCTTCTTGGAGACTCTATCGTAAGCTCAGCGGTCGTAAGGAGCACCCCTGAAAAGGATCTGCGAGCCTTCATTAGGCTGGTTGAGGGTCTTTTGGATTAATTAAGGCTATGGCAGAATAGATCTCATGATCGCAGTGCCCGTCCTTGGGTATCTTAGCCTGTTCTTGTTATTATTATTATTAGTAAGGCTGTCATTGCTACTTTGCATAGAGACGAAGTTCAAAAGTCGATTGCCGGACTCAATCGCAATGCTGAACTACAAGACCGGTTCCGATCAAAGCCGCAATTTCCGTTCGCCTCGACATCGTAGGAGAGGAACCCGCTGCTGACATACACACACATATCGAATTCAACGACGTTGCTATTACAACAACAACGTGGATGCCGAGTTTAAGTCACCCTTACAGAAGAATGAAACCCAAAATTCGAAGAATCGTTCATGCGCGTAAATTTGTAATGTGAGAATCACTTTCGATCGGATAAATAGTGAAATATGTAGTTATAACTAAATGGAATTATACAGGGTGGCGCAAAACTACCGTTATGGTTTGAATGTTTAATAACTTTTTTATTTAATGGTTAATTATTATAATTTTTTTTTGTTATACAGTATATTAATGGGGAATAATTTTGGCTTAAGTATGAAAAATTATATCCCGCAAGTGGTGGCCATTTTCGGCTTCGCACATTCGTGCTCTTTCCAGTACATTTTCCATAACTTTTTGTAAAATTTCGGGTGTTATGGCTCGAATTTCATTGCGAATGTTTTGTTTTAGCTCTGGTATGGTCGCTGGCTTATTTACGTATACCCTTTCTTTCAAATAACCCCAAAGAAAACAGTCTGGCGCTGTTAAATCCGGTGAACGTGGGGGCCAATTGAAATCGCTTCTGCGCGAAATAATGCGTTCGCCAAAGAGGTCCCGTAACAGAGCCATTGTATCCCTTGCAGTGTGGGCTGTGGCTCCATCTTGTTGGAACCACAACTGTGGATGGTTTTCCACAGCTGGCCTCAAAAAATTGTCCAGCATCGTTCGATATTCAGCACCATTAACCGTAACTGCGGCGCCATGTGCATTTTCAAAGAAATATGGACCAATGATCCTTTCAGACGATACGCCGCACCAAACAGTACACTTAAGAGGGTGTAATTGTTGCTGATGAACTGTTCTTGGATTTTCCGTAGCCCATATCCTGCAATTTTGCTTGTTTACGAAACCATTCAATTGGAAATGGGCTTCATCGCTCATTATCAAATTGTGAATGAAATAGCGATTTTCTTCTGCTTTTTGTCGGAACGAAATGGCATAATCAAGCCGTTGTTGGTAGTCTATCGGCTTCAATTCTTGCACAAGCTGAACCTTATACGGGAACATGTGCAATGTAGCCAAAATCTTCTGAAGGGACCTCCGCGATAGCCCCAGTTGTGCCGAACGTCTTCTTGTCGATGTTTCTCCACTGTCCTGCACACTATCCACAACACGTTGGATATTTTCTTCTGTGTGGGCCGTAGGAGGTCTTCCGGTACATGGAATGTGTCCTACTGTACCATATTGTTGAAAATTTGCAACCAGGCGGTTTATTGTTGGTGCTGATGGTCCAGTACGCACATTAAAAAAACGACGATAAGCACACTGCGTCAAAACAATTGACCGTTGATTTTCAAAATAAAATTCAACAATTTTTGATCGCTGCTGTGTTGTGTACTGTTCCATTTCAAATTCCCGAAGTTTTCTCCACAAAATTCTGAAATAAAAATAAAAGATAAAAATTAAATTAAAAAGTTATTAAGCATTTGAACCATAACGGTAGTTTTGCGCCACCCTGTATTACAAACAGCTCTAAATTAACAAAATTCACTCTAAAACTTGTTTTTCTTCTTGGCGTCCTCTTCAGCGCCCTTTCAGAATCGGCGACGCTGGCGACCGCCTGTTTCGCCTTAGAGTTTCACCGGTCCTGCGACGACGAGTCGACCGAGCGAGACTGCGGGGAAGACCGAGCGCTGGTCGAAAGAGCTCAGTATATGCTGACGCCGGGCAACTATTGGACTTCCAAGGCTGGAGGGAGCGGCCACGTGACCGAAATAATTGGAGGACAACGATCCAGGCGGCGGCCAGTGCCCGATCATCATCATGGCGTGGCAGCCCGTCGTCGATAATGATTGTCTATTTAACCATCCTTACTACTCGGTGGGTTACTAGAATACTTCTAGAGCACTTCCATCCCAGCGACTTGGTAACCTTTCTGAATACATACATTTATTATTATTATATCACCAATAAGTTAAATTATTTTCACTTTTTTTTCAGATCTGGGGCAATACTTCTTGGAGCTGACTTTATATAAATGTAAATTCGGTTATGAAGAATTTAATTACCTATGTGAATTATATTGCAGCAGCAATGAAGATGAAGTACAGTGTGCAGTCCAATTTGCTTAACGAAAAATGTAACTAAAGAAAAAAAAGGATGTTGATTTACTGACAAGTATTCACATCTTTCAAATTAATGTTGAAAATTCTAAAAACATCCTCAACTTTTCGTTGTCACAATGTAACAAGAGCTGGGGGAAGAAAACGAATAGAAATTTCCATTTTGTTGAAAAATTAACTTGCGATATTGTCAACATCTGTCACCATCACTCCTTATTACCAATATTTTTCACAGACAATGACACTCTTTGGAATTCTTATTAATTCTTGGAATTTGCCTCATCGCTAAAAAAAATACAAGCTCGCTGACTTTCACTTTCAAAGCAAGCAGAGGAAAAGTTGCCGCGATTTTATGAAGTTGAAATCATTTGCTCCTAGTAAACGCCCTCTTTCAAAATTGATTGTCATGGAGGCAATTGAAAAAAAAAATGATTTAGTTGCTAATTTTGCTGCTCTTGACATAATTAAGTCGGCAATGCAAAAATACGATATTAATCGTTAAGTATAGCGATAATTAGAGAGACGAGAAATAACTTTTTTTTTTGTCCTTTTTCAAAGGAAATGTAATTGGGGGAGCCACTCCTGTTCACTTGGAAGCCAGAAGTATTTCGCAATTCACTTGGCAATAATTGTGAGTAACGAAAATCGAAGCTCATTAAATTTTCAAATTTAAACTTGACGACCTATTTCAATACTCGAAATTTGTTTTTTCCATAAAAAAAAAGAAGAAAAAAAAAAGAAAAAGGTTTCACATCATTATAACTAAAATCGTTCTAATTTACAGATATCTTCAACTACTCGTAAGCTTATTTTCAATTAACGATAGAAATGGATGGTGTTTTTTAATCCAGATATAAGTACACACTACTTTAATCCGTATCTAGTGCTACGGATCTGGAGAGCTTCATAATTAATGTCAACGACACAAACCACTTGACTTACATTCACCGACTTTATTCACGCAGAAACTACACCCGATTCCATCAACGTCACATAATTAAAATCTCAGACATGATCTGAAAGGAAGTCGAGAAAATTCAGGATATTTGCCGTGCATTTTGCGCGTCACGTGAAGATATTGTCTTGATACTTTAATTACGTCCTTTGTACAAAGGCAAGCATGCATGAAGTCACTCATGTTGCCCTTGGAAACATGAAGTGCTTCTCGGTAGTATTCTGAAAATTACTTTGCTACCAGGCTCTCGTCTATTCATCTCTAAGTACAAGCTTCGAAAAGTACATAAGGATTATCTTATTTTACGATATTATAAAAGCACTTTTCACGAATGAAGTAACGCACCAAGGATCTCGAAAGGATATTCGTAACGCTTTAAACTATATTGTAGTCGTACAGAGTTTTGTCGGGATGTTACTATATACGAGTATGTAAGGTAGAAAAGCATGACATTTTCGGTGTGACGACAATGGAGGGATCCTTTCAAATCAAATTGAATCATAAAGCTGAAGAGATTGGGGGAAATGTCGTGTAATGTTATTAAGAGTGTGAAAACATAGCGGTAGATTACAATAGATGCAATCCACAGGGGTGGATTATATTTGAAAGTAAAGTATACTTTATTAGAATTTATCGTTAGATGGAGAATAAGAGAGATTTATGTATAATATAGTTAGTTCTACAGGGCGTCACGAAGATTTTAAATATTATGGTTTAAAAAGATTTTCAACTGATTTTTGAAGAAAAAATCAGTTATTCGACCCTCCTTCAATAACGAGTTTCGACCCCGGAGTTGGTTTTCTTTACGTTTCATGACCCCAGGAATCGATTGGCATCATTGGATTTTTTTAGTGTTCTTTATATATACATATATATATATATATATATCCGCAAAATGTTGTGGACACGATAACAGTCGAACCGAAGTCGTAAGCGAGGTGAAACTTTGCCAGTTGATAGATGTTCGTGGGGAGCCAGCTGCTATTGAAATCCAGCACTATCGATAAAGCGGTTAAAAAGTTACAGCTATGTAACGGCAAAAGTATCTGAGCCTGATAACTTCATAACGGAAGAAGCTAGATAAACCAAACTTGCCCAATAAGTAGACGTCAATAAGAACTAGCCAATTATTGAGTTTCAGCAAAAATCCATCAAGCAATTAAAAAGTTACTGCTATATAACGGCATAAATTTATAAACAAAATAACTACATAATGGAAGAAGATAGCTCGGCGAAACCTACCCAGTTGGTGGATGTTAAGGAGGACTCAACTCCTATCTGATTTAAGAAAAATACTTGAAACGGCTCAAAAGTTACAGCTACATAACGGCAAAATTTTTTAATCAAAATAACTCTATTACGGAAGAAGCTAGTTGAGTGAAACTTGTCTAATTGATGAAAATTTGTGAGGAATAGCTTCCGGTGCAGTTTCAGGAAAATCCACAGTACAGTCGAAAGGTTACATTACTGTAACCTTTGACTGTACTGTACAAAAGCAAAAAGTAATAAGCAAAGCTTTACCTACACGAAAGGCATTTAGTTGATGTTGACAACATAGAGTTTGAATTTGGTTTTTCTTTCTGTCACGCTGTCCAAAATAAATCCAAATCCTTTAACATACTATTAGAATATCCACTCGTTTGAAGTGGATCTGAGCTACAGTGACACGGTTGCCGCCGGTCTAGAGTTCGCAAATATGTAAGCGCTGATATTTTGGACTCGAAACAGTTGACCGTCAGCAACTCCCCATTCTGCAACTCATAAGTTGATATTAGAAAACGGAATTAAATTTTAACAAAATTCGATTATTTCTCCATTTAGCAATGACGATAAGTTATCATTTCAAATTAAATAATATTGAAAGACAATTAAACACTTTAACATAACCTAGCACCTCGAAGACCTTAAACGACATTATTCCAAAACCGAAGATTGTGCTGACATGGCAATATTCTCACCTTGATCAATCGTCACATTCTTCAAATAAAAGATACAAAGTATCTACACTGCATGCAGATACATCGGAACATGGGTATGTCTATGACTACTGACTGCGTGGAACCTGTTATGTTGAAGATATCGACGTAAGTTTTATAAAGATCCCAGTATAGTTATACTGGATGAAATCATTCGAAAAAACACGTCCCACGCTTTCGGTAGGCATAAGACATATCCATGTACCGATGTATCTGGTGGCAGTGTAGATACTCGTCATAAATTTTGCTTTGCTTTGTCCTGTCCGCTCGGGCTCCTTTCTGTCGCGGGATCGTTTCGTTTTCGTTTGCATCGCGTGTGTGCAATATTCACCTCTTCTCGTGCACCCTGTTCCATTTACTCGTTGGGTACAGTTTGCAGACTGCAGCCTATCGACATTTCTCTGATTAAGTTACTGCTAATCGCAATCACGCTTCCCACCATCTTTTCCCAATCGGACGTGTATTGTGTTTGTGAATCTATTGCAAATCGCTCCCACACTATCCGGTTAATCTTTGCTATAACATCCTGCTACGAATATTTCTCTATTTCGGGGCTTGGAAGATTTTAACTCGCGCAGTATGAATCCGCCATTTTGTTTTATGATATGTTTATTGCACGTGTGGTGGGGGCCCACATTGTGGACCAGTCAGACCTCAAATCGCCACCATTGCAAATGCACAAACACAGTCGCTGGATCACCCGATTTGGCTCGAATGAACTTCATCCGCTCTCGCTCATGTACATGTACACTCTCTCAAATTGCGTCTGGGCATGTCCAAATGTTAGTCGAATTGACTACTTGCTACTTTTTCTGGCACCCTAGTGATTCAGATAGTACAACGCGGGCTATTTTATTAAATGATGAATAAAAATTGGCGGAAATTGAAGGTCATTGAAAGTCCGCCCGTTCACCCGTACACTATGTTATTTCTTGCCGTCCACAACGTCAACCCTTATCGCTATCAAATCAACATCCCAACATGTACACACAGGATCCCCGCAAGCGCGCCGCCCGCGCGGATCTACAAGCAACAACCATGCACAATGACCACTTCACTCAAACGACATGCACAACCAGAAAAGACAAATTTTCAATGGGCTTGTTTCCTCTTCTGACCCCCGAGTAGAAAAACAGACATTTCGTGTGACGGACAGATTTTTAGGATGACCCCCAGCTATAAGACATATCCATGTCAATAAACAACAAACCAGGCAGAAAATGCTTCGTGATATTGACATTGAATTTCGTGATAAAATCCCTTAAAGTCGTCTCCCTAAAACTATCGATCAATCAACATCGTTCGCACTTGATGCTAAAATGTGAATTTTCATTTCTACAATAGTTAGATCCAATCTTTTTGAGCTCGACGAAACAAAACTATATTGGGATACTACTTTACCTTAACCCCTAGCGGGGCATAGCGCGTCAACTACTCCTGCGCGCCATCGTACTCTGTTCTGGGCAATGGGGCGCAAATCCCCAAAAGGCTTACCCTTATTTGAATAAACTTAAACTTAGTAAAATCAATCGAACAGTTAAAAAGTTTCATCATCTGAAAATATCTCCGCAAATATCGAAATACAAAATTCTGCAGCCGCACCTGGTACTAATAAGTGCAGTTAAGAATCCCACTCATATCATAATTATACATCCCGAATTAACCCAAATCAAAAATCAGTTCCTCTGGCTTCACTGCGCCAGGTGTCTTTTTTTTGTTTTTATTTTGAACTTTAGCCTTGAACGAATGAGGCAACGAAATTGCAACTTTGGCAATATATTATATAATTCCAGTGAACCAACTTAATCAGGACAACCAGCATAAGTACTGTCTCTATGTACTTATGCTGAAGTGGATTTCCTCCATGGAGGAAATATAGAATGGAGTCATCACCATCCAATTTCGTTGAAGCCTGGGTGATTATGGTAGAGAGGACGATTTGTGCGTATTAGTGCGTTAATTGAAATGAAGTCATAGGCGTCCCTGATTTTGGTACGTTTTGTGGGGACTCATATACAGGGCGTGCTGGGTTCTAAGTTTTGACCGGGGTTTGTATAATGCCCCCACCCCCCACAACTGAAAACCTTTCGAAAACAAAAATCTTTCCACCTAATATCTATGCAAATAATCAAAACAGGGTAATGCTATTGATTAATGAAGTCTTATTACATTTATTCAAACCAAATGTACATATTTACATACAAAGTGAGCAGTATTATTATGTCAACGTATCTGTCTATCGTATTCCGAACTGCTTTCACAAAATTTTTCTATGATAGCAAATTCGTCAATACTTTGTAGAATGTATGTATGTCATTTTCACAAGCCATTAACATACATGCTTTCAAGTTTTCATTGTTCATGCTCGACATCAATCTGCTTTTTATAATTTTTAATTTCGAAAAAATTATTTGACAAGTTGCCGACGTCATTGGCATATTCCAAAGAATGCCTTCTATCCAGTAAACCATTTCGTATCATTTGGAAGATAAATTGCCCCGATTGATACGATGGCGATTCTTACATACGATAAATTTATCGCTTATTTGACGCTTTTTTAATAATTAGGGCATACTCCTTAGGCGATAAAATCGCGATTTGATTTGAATTCGCAAATATATCGCCAAGATGATATTTCGCCAATTTACCCTCTAACTTACAAGGTCACCATGTCAATTTCGCGATTTAATCTTCTAGGCGATGAATTCACACTAAAGCTAGGGACTAAGATCTGTTTTTCGTGCGAAATATCATACAAAAACTGTCAAAAGTTGGGTTCGCATGCAATTATTTTCGCCCGGTCTGCACTAACATATTTCATTCGAAGAAAAATGTCTCCATATCATTATGAACAATTTTCATGGAAAATAATTACTTTCCACTTTATTTCGCTTGGCTGGTTTCTTTTGGGTAGAAGGGAAAATCACGTGTCGTAAAGCGCCGCGGATATCTGCTGTGTTTAAGTCTACACTGTCACTTTTTCGTGGGACAGATAATTGCAACATTTTCGCCCGAAGAGGTTACTACCAGCCTTAAATGCAAAACGACAGTTGTGTCGTTGGCCGTGTCAACATTTGTTAAACATTCGTTTGAACATTCATTACAACATTCATTTTCAACTTTCCACTTTAAATTCAATAGCGAACTCAATAAAGCACCGAGAAAGAGAAATTCCTTATCCTGTCCACATGTTTTCGTCACTTTGTTTTCAATATACCTCAAGAGTTGATTTTAGACGATATCGGTCAGATATCGAGTCGCATACCGTATTTGCTGTTATTGTATTCCCCTAAATGTTTCAGAATATAAACATATGTGTATACGAAGCTTAACAGCAAAATATGTACTATCAAAATCACAAACAAAACCAAGAACCTATAGTTCTTACAACGTTAACGCTTGTAATGGGAAAATATTACGAGTATAATCTATCTATACTAGGGGGGCAAAAAAACTTTTCCATAGTCCTCCACGTGGGCGCCACCTGGTAACGGCAGTGTGGCAAATCGCTGACCGCCAAGTCTTAGCGATAAGACAGTTTAGAAAAAGGCAGACAGCTGTAGCCTGAATGGCTGACGAACACCTAAGCGTCTCAGGTTTAGTAGGATGGAATGATTTGTGTAGTTGGACCTGCAAAATACTCGTAGTTGTGTGAACTCCAGCGCGTTTATTAAACCATCTGAAGCAGCTATCTCCGAGGCCATCCCCTGAATGGGGTTAAGCGATGTGCTGACAACTCATCCTTGTGAAAACCACTCCATGTCAAAAAACCTGAAACAAAAGCCTCGAATTGGACGGATCAACAACGACGACCACGCAAACGACTAAATGATTATTCTTTCGGATCCTGGAATGAACGCTTCCTGAACAAACCGGGGGCCGAGAAGGCCCTCCTTCAACAGGTCGAAAAGTACAAACTGAGCATTACTGCAGTCCAGGAAACAAATTGGCTTGGCAGCGAGTTCAATGACAAGAAATCGCACACAATTTTCAAAAGGAGTTTGGAGTAGCATCTAGCTAACAATTTTTGTATGGGAATTTTGTGACGGGAACTCCTCCCAAACTACGGAACCGATTTTAATGATTTATACACCATAAGAAAGGTATTCTTTCGAAGGTATGCAAATTTTATATTTTATTAAAATTGGCGAAATACTTTAGCTATAATCCGCGAAAAATATTGCGAGCTTAGAATCCAAGCTTGGCCAGAAGCGGTTCGTGGCTTTGCGGGGATTCGGTAAAACATTGCGAGCTTAGAATCCAAGCTGTACCAAGCTTGGGCAGATGTATTCGCTACAGCGTTGGGTCAGCAGTTCGTGACCAAGCTTGGGCAGATGTATTTGCTACAGCGTTGGATCACCGGTTCGTGGCTTTGCGGGGATTCGGTTCATGTTAATGTCGTGGCTTTGCGGGGGTTCGATTGATGTGTATAATGACCAAGCTTGGGTAGATGTATCCGCTAAGGATGTTTCATAACATTGTGAGTGGAACAGCGTTCATTGGATTGTGAGTGGAACCGTCTAGAAAAGATACTCACGAAATAAATAAACCGTCGAATTGAAAATATGAATCAAGTATCCGAGTGTACTTAATTTTTATGCTGCATGCTTATGAGCGTCGAATTGAAAAAATGATAAGCGTCACCTCAAGCCGCACATTACTGACTTCAAACCCATAAATGAACGGCTATGCGCGATTCGTATTAAGACTCGATTCTTCAACCTCTGGCAATGTGCATGCCCCTAATGAAGTTAAAGAAGACGCAGTAAAAGACGGGTTCTACGCCCGCCTTGAGACTCTCTTCGACTCACTTTCAACAAACGACATCAAATTGCTTGTGGGAGACTTTAACGCAAAAATCGGAAATGAAAGTTGGCACCGGGGAACCACTCTCTCTCTCTCTCAATTGCCCTAACCCCTTGTGGGGCATAGCGCGTCAACTGTTCCATGTGGCCCAGTTGACGTTTCGATGGCATAAACTGGTTTCGGAGAATGCAGTTGCCAGCATGCACCTCCTGCACATCCATGGCCACGAACGTCGTCGTGGACGGGATTCGAACCCGAAACGCCGGTAGTCAAACATGAGACTGATGCCTCAACACACTGCGCTACCGGTCGCCCGGAACCACTGGAGGCTACAGTCTCCATGAAAAATGTAACGACAACGGCCAGCGACTTATCGACTTCGCCTGCAGCAGGAATCTAGTCGTAAGCTCTACGTGTTTCCCGTATCGACGCATTCACAAGCAGACTTGGAAATCTCCAGACGCACATACCGTTAACCATATTGTTCACTTCCTAATTTGCAGGAGATGCGCGTCTAGTGTGATGGATGTCCGCTCCTATCGAGGAGCAAACTGCGACTCACATCATAACTTGGTGTAGACGACCTACAGATGTATAATTTCCTCAGTGCACCAATCGAGAATGAGCCCTCCCAAAATCTTTGCGGTTGATAATCTTCTGAGCTATGCTACGTCGGTGGCGTATACTACCGCCCTTGAGGAAAGACTATCACCTATGCTACACAACATCAGCAACACAGGCGTCCATGGGTTCTGGGAAGAACTCAAGGGTACCATCAGGAACTGTTCCATGTGGCCCAGTTGACGTTTCGTTGGCATAAATTGGTTTCAGAGAATGCAGTTGCCAGCATGCACCTCCTGCACATCCATGGCCACGAACGTCGTCGTGGACGGGATTCGAACCCGAAACGCCGGTAGTCAAACATGAGACTGATGCCTCAACACACTGCGCTACCGGTCGCCCCCATTCAACAACGAGTTCGTGAACAACTTCAAATACCTGGGTTGCAGCTCGTCAAGAGAGGCCAACGAAACTGACGAAATCAAGCGACGGATACAGTTAGCTAATAAGAATTTTTTCTCGGTTCTTCCCATAATGAAATCGAAGCACGTGCACAGAAGCACGAAGCTCGGCGTATACAAAACCATTATACGACCAGTGCTACGGCTGCGAAGCATGGACCCTAACTCAAGCCTTCGGAAACATGCTAGACACATTTGAACGTAAGATTCTACGGCGAATCCGATCCGGAATTCTTCAAGGCCGTGCTTGATAAATTTTTCCGGAAGGTGTATTCTATATTGAGGCAAACCGGATGGCCAGGACTCATCAGTTTTTCCATACAGGAATTCCAGATGGTGTATGGTCGGCTTTACGGACCTTTAAAGCTGTAAAATTTTCAATTATGCACTCAAGATCAAGCAACTTAGCGCTTTACTAAAAACGGGGCAAAACTGGAAAACTACCCAAATTCAGCAATGTGATTTAACAAAAGATACTATTGATTAGTGTGAAATTTAAGAAAGATATCTTTAGAAATAAAAAAGTTTTTCTCACAAAGACGAATTTTTGAACCAGTCGTTCGTATGGCAGCTATATGACGTAGTGGTCCGATTCCGTGCAATAAAAAGAAGGCTTTGTACAAAATTTCAGCTCGATAGCTTTAAAACTGAGGGACTAGTTTGCATAGAAACAGACAGACAGACGGACAAAGCTTAATCGACTGGTCTCATCATACTGACCAAGAATATATCGATGGTGAAGGTTACCTCCTATGTCAGAAATGGAATTTTTGGAGTCAGTTTACAATAAGAGGTTGTATAAGTTATAAGACACAACATTGACATAGAGGGTTTGGATGTTGCTGCTTCTAACAGTTTTAAACTGAAAATAACAGTATAGGCGGTTGAGCAATTGGTGCATAAATATTTTAAAAACACGAGAGAGAAATTTTTTTTTTTTTAAATTTACATAGGAGGTTGTCAATCTTCACCATCGATATGCAGTTGATATGGTCAGAAATGCTTCCTTCTACGTAATGCAAACTTCATGGTAAAGTTAATATACCCTATCACATCCGTGAAGGGTAGAAAAAGTCGCACCTTTCGATAATTGAAATTAGGCCAACGGCTGCCATGTATAAGAATTTAATCCGCCTGCTTCAACTTCTTCAATAATTTTCAAAATGTAAAATTCATCAAGAAATCGCATGGTTTAATATTCATGCAAAAATTAAATAAGTTCTGCCCCTTTTTCCCCAAGTAGGAGACTGTGAAAAAGTACTGAACGAAACCCTCACGAAACTGGCCATACAATATTTTTCCATTATTAAGTATCCTATCAAGTACGTGTACATTTTCAGCGCAGTTACACTTCAGGGACTTTTTCCATGTTTTCTGAACGAAAAAAGCGGAAACAAAAGAGGAGCCAAAAATCAGAAAGAAGGTCAGACTCTTGTGCTTCTCAATTCACAATAATTTCATACACATACCGTCCTTGCATTCAGTGTAAGCAAAAAGGCGAAATGCTTTTTCTTTACAACAACTCCTCTGTGTTCTTGTTCGCGCTGCTTTTACTTACAGTGGGTTTGCAGGACTTAAATGAGGTCCCTTCAGTTGTAGAAGTGTGTTCGTATATATGCCTGAATATCGTGTATTGTTTCCTTTAAAATGCTTGTTGTGCTCTATTTGTTTTTATTTTTCCCTTGAAAACATTCCAGAAGAAAGATAAAATTGGGGCGGAAAAGAAAAACATATTATTTGAGTGTATCATTTTTTTACGAGTCCATTTGCCTTTGGGCAGGCACATTCAGGCTGATTGTTGAGAATCAACAATATTGTCTGAGACAATAAACAATCGTTTGCCAGTTGTTCTCTTACAACAATTCGCTTAAAAAATTACTTATTATTTTAACATGTTCACCTGCTGATAAATTTCCTGTGAATTTTCGATTCTAGTCACTTTAATTAATTAAAAATCAGACCTTGATCGTTCTCATCAACGGAACAAGATGACAAACAACCAGATGCCAAGAATAATCGAACTGACTGATCTTAATGGGGTTCTGTTTGCCATCACGACAATAAAAAATAAACTTTATAGAACTATTCCAATCTGCAGTGTTCGTCCCCGTACATATTTTCTACCACACTTTTCTATTGGAAATCAGCAAAGATGTTATCGTAGCTTCCTTTTCCAATAGTATACAAGGCTGCACCTAATTGGAGTCGAACCTTTTGTCTTTTAATTCAAAAGAATTGTTTCAACAAGCTGCCTCTTTGGCAACTAATTGCAAGAATCTGTCCCGATAGCTTCTCGTATCACTGACTTTCCTCCTCTTTGATTCCGTTGTTCTGGGTAGAAAGTGAGTTAAACGGTCAACCCTTGGGACCTAATGATTTTTTATTCCTATCTTTTGTTTTATTTTCTCCGCAAGTTAAGGGAAGGGATGCCACTCGGCCCCACAGACGACGCCGATAATGATGAAAAGTTGAAATCGAATTCAATGTGATGCCGCCACCATCGTATCAATGTCTTCTTCCAGGTCAACTAAGGAGATGCAGATGCATAGTCAGACTATTCGAATTTAAACGAAAGAGTCGGATTTTCTGAAAGTTTCATTGAGTTAATGTGAAATCCAATTTAACGAATGTAACTGAGATTGAATTAGGTAAATGGGAAAAAAATAGGAATGTATTTTAAATAAAATCAGAAAGAAAGAACATTTAAACTTTCTCAAATTTGTTTTGGCATTGCTTTTAAAATACAATATGACACGCTCTGTAACACTGAAGTCTCGGTCACCGCTCTACGCACCAAGAGAACACGAGTTCAATCCTCGCCGCGTCAAGGGGGGAAACCACATTAGGAGGCAAATTTTCACTGATTTTTTAGCATTTTTTTTTTGGGGTGGGAAGAATTAATTAGAATTCGATCAAATTTTGACATCACATTTAAATTTTTTTGAATAATTTAAGCCAAAAATAACAAAGATATGCACTTATGTTCGCTGAAGGCCGTAACAAGAGTTCTCCAATTGTGGGACTTGTAACGATTCCAATTTTTATCCGAAATCAAAAAACGTTTTAATTTTACATTATTAACTTATTTTCTAAGCATACGAGTATGAACCTCAATGCAGGTGAAAATAATGGAAATCAAAAATTTTGCTGACTTTGAAAAAAAAAAAAAATTCAATTTATACAATTTTTCCCCCCAAATTATGCAGAAAGAAAGACACCCTTAAAAACATGATATCATCCCAAATGTTGGTTCATATTCTTCGTAATTTTATAAAGAATCATACTTTCAATTTTCATAATGATCGGTTCGTTACTTTTTGAGTTAGAAGTCTCCAAAATGTGAAAAAAGTCATTTTGAGAAAAACGCGTTTGAAAAACATGATGAGCTGTAGGTTTCGGTTGCAACACCCGCATACGCTGACGGAATTTTTCCACAAACTGCTGAGGGTCTGGCGTATCCAAATCCGTGAAGATAAACTCCCCAGGCACTCTTAACGGCATTCTGTACACCAAATCGGCTTCACTGCATCCGATATCCTCCTTAAGGGCCATTCGCAAAGCCAAGGAGCACTGTGTCGAGGACGTCTGTCCAATTTTCAACGTCCTTGCACTTCAATGCAGACTTCAATGTTCGATGGCACCTCTCCATGATGCCATTCGTTTGCGGATGATAAGCAGTAGACCGTGATCGTTCACAACCGATTAATTGAGTGAGGGCCTGAAAAAGCTGACTTTCAAATTGAGTACCCTGATCGGTTGTTACGGTTTCAGGGGAACCGAAACTACATACTCAGTTCCGATAGAAGGCTTCTACGACTGTATCTGCATCTATACTTCGTAGCGGCACCGCTTTTGGCCACCGAGAAAACTGTCAATCATTGTTAGTAGGTATCTGTGGCCATCCGAGGGTGGAAGAGGTCCTACCAAATCTAAATGCACGTGTTGAAAACGTTGAGATGGAACTGGAAATTCAATGTTAGCTGTTTTTACGTGCCGAGAAACCTTGCTGCGTTGACATCTCAACTAAGCTCGTGACCTTTCTCGAACGTCCTTCTTGATGTAAGGCCAAACAAACTTGCGTTGAATTAGTTCACTGGTCACCCGGCCGCTGGGATGACCTGAGTTGTGGATGAATTCGAACACACGTTGACGTAACTCCTTCGGAATATACGGGCGAGCCACACTATTAGACTAGTCGCAGTGAACGAGGTGTGGTGACTTATCCGCACTTATACATTGAAGAACCAAATCTGTCTTGGATTACAACAGCTGTTTCAATTCCGGATACTTGTCCTGCGATGCAGCTAACTCCTCAGCCGATAAAAACGTCGGATAGTCAATTGCTTCCACGTGAGAAAGCATGTCGGCCACGCTGTTGTCATTGCCGGAAATATGACGAATTTCGGTTGTAAATTATGCAATTAGTTCAAGATGACAAACTTGCCTAGAAGTTGCACGGTCGGAGCCTTGCTGGAAACTGTAGATCAGAGGCTTGTGGTCTGTCCGAATATGAAGTTTCTGCCCCTCAATCAGATGTCGAAAATGTTTCACGCAAAGGAAAATTACCAATAGCTCCCTGTCATACGCGCTGTAGCGGAGTTCGGCGCCTTGTAGTTTACGGAAGAAGAAACTTAGAGGCTGCCATGATCCATTTACTTCCAGTTCCAGTACCGCTCCTATGCCCTTATCAGAAGCATCCGTTGAGAGTCTTAACTGTGCTCCACTACGAGGATGTGCCAGTAATGTTGCATGCGCCAATTGTGACTTTCAGGCCTTAAATGCTGTTAATGCTTCGAGCGTCCATTCGATTGGTCTCTTGTCATTCTTCTTACAATCACCGAGCAGCTGGTGTAGAATTGCTTGTGTTTCTGCCGCACCTTTAACGAACCGACGATAGAAGTTTATCGCGCTGAGGAATCGACGGAGATCGCATTTCCTTTTAGGTTGATTAATTTGTAATATGGCTTCCACTCTGTCAGTAATGAGTGACACTCCATTCTCGCTTATACGATGTCCTAGGTAGTCGATCATGCTTCTAGAAAAACGGCATTTCTCCAATAAACCCAAAGCTTCTTAGGCGATCGAAAACTTGGCGCATGTGTTCGACATGCTGTTCTTTATTTTTGGAGAAAACCAGAATGTCGTCGATATAACATTTGGCAAACGGGAGGCCAATGCTTGGTTCATGGACCTTTGAAAAGTTTGGCTGGCGTTTCTTAAGCCAAATGCCATTATTGGAAATTCAGACCGAATGGTTTTACGATTGCAGTCTTGTCTACGTGATCCTTGGCCACCGGAATCTGGTGATAAGTGCGCCGTAACCAAAGAGTGTCGTGAATATGGGGAATGGAGGTTTTATCAGGAACGCTAATCGCGTTGAGACGTCGGTAGTCACCGCATAACCGCCATTCGCCCGATTTCTTCGTGAGCATATGTAGCGGGCTAGCAAATTGGCTGCTGGAAGGACGACAAAATCCACGCTTGACCATTTGCTCAAACTCTTGCTTAGCTACCTGCAATTTATCTGGCAATAAACGTCGGGGCCATTCGGCTACTACAGGAGGTCCACGTCTCACGACGTGGTGCGACATTGTGGAGAACTTGGTTCGTTGCTTTTCTAGAAGCCATAATGTCCTTGTATTCCAGAAGAAGTTGGTGGAGCTTGTTGTGATGACTAATGGCCAACAAGTTTATTTCAGCCAATGCCATTTTATTCGTCGCATAATTTCTTGATAGACCGTCTATGATCCGCTTCTTCCCAACATCCACTAGTATATTATGGTGGACTAGGAAATCGACTCCCAGTATCGGTATGGGAATGTCTGCTAGGTAGAACTTCCAACGATACTGTCTTCCCAAGCCTATGTCCACTTCAAATTCTGCGGTCCCGAACGTCGTTATAGGAGTCGCGTTGGCGGCGAACAGCTGATAACTTGTTTTATTTGTGGGACCATGATATAAGGAATGCAGCATTACTGACACTTCCGCGCCCGTGTCAATCAAAAAATTGTAATTCTTCTTCTTATCCCGGATGTGAAGGCGGTTGGTTTTAGACTTGCGCTCACTTACCACCTCAAGTTCGCGCCTTCTTCGTTTCCCGATTTTAAGCGTTTAAAAGCACAATTACCTTTGCACTTCTGAGCCGCGTTTTCAAAGCGCCTGTGGAAATAACAGAGTTGCTCGGTGCGCCTGTTGCGTCCATTTCCGTTATTCAGCGACTTCCGAATTGCCTCAACCGTTATCTCTTATGCCGAAATAATAGTCGCTACGTAAGGAAGCACCTCCGTTTCCAAACTGGCCACAACGTGCCTGAATTGTGTAGCATCATTTGCAACGTGAGATATTGCGAAAATCGTTTCCACCTGAGAAAACCATAGAACCGGATTCTGACGCCAGAAAGGCGGAAGTTTGACTGCTGCCACAGCTGTTACAACCTCTTGTTTCATCTGGAACCACTGCTCCTCTTCGTGGCTACCTTCTTGAGGTGGTGCTTCTTTATCCGTAATTCTTTTTTTTTTGAGGTTACCTGATCACGTCGGGGTCACCGGTGTGGGAAAATACATTGACGTTGCGTATCTAATCCACTAGAACGCGTTGTTGAGGTAACATGCGTTACGTAATGAAAGTAGTCCGGATGGCGCAACGGTTAGCACGTTCGCCTTCAACGCACTGGGCCCCGGTTCGATTTCGGGGATTTACGTGTCGGACTATGAGCCCACTCAGCTGTTAAATGAGTACCCATTATGGGGTAAATAACTAGGTTGAGCCTGTTGCTGATCACATACCTCTGCACAAAAACCGTCACGATCTGGAAAATGAGATGATGCTAACTCATCTCGAGGCCGTGGTTCAAATTGGACTGTTGCGCGAGTTATTATTTTTACGTAATGAAAAGTCTGTGTGTAAAACAATCTTAACAATACCTTTATTTCCTTGTTCTTTCAAATGCAACAAAACACATGTGACAACTTCAAAAGATAAAACGCGAGAGAGAGTTCTCCATCAGCTGACGTCTTCTTGTTTGTATATTAACGCAAGAGATGTTGACACGTCCATGCTCCTGGAGGGGTCAATGCAATTCACAATTTGGATTCACATATTTCTTAGAATCGCTTATAGTCAGCCGTAGGTAAACATTTTCGAGTTTCACCAATATTTGTAAAATTGCACGCAAGTTAATAGTTTGAGATTGACCTGTAGTAAGGGAGCGCTGTTTCCAGTGGTAAATGATTTCTCTTATCAATCGACTGAGATTTTATTATCATCGTGGCGCAACAGCTCGACATCGGGCCCTGGCCGTCAGGATTATCGTTCTCCAATTATCCTGGTAAAGCGACCGCGTCCTTCAATTTTGGAAACCCAGCAGTTGTTCGGCGTTGTCATCTACTGAGTTCTCTCAATAAGCTCTCGGTCTTCCGCGCAGCTTTGCACCGTCGACGCGTCGTCCATTCAATATTTTTCTTAGGCATACGGTCATCGTCTATTCGTTGTAAATAATCTGCCCATTAGAGACGTAGCAGTTTGACGATGGAGGGGTTTGCTTCAAAAAGGAGTTAGGTAAATTTTTGTATTTTTTTTTTTACAAATCGCAAAAAAACTTTTGGGACATCGCTGGACAATATACGAGGGTAAGGTAAAAGTTCTCGGTCTGACAATGAAAGACTGCGATTTTCAGTTAAAAACTGATTTTATTTTTCTACATAATCTTCCTTCAACACACTTGGTCCAGCGCTTCTGCAACATCAGCATTTCTTCCGGGAAGTGAGAGCCTAGAAGCCTGTAAAATAAATATTTATCTACAGCCCTCTCAACTTCTTCATTGGATGCGAGGCGCTTCACAGAAATAAATTTCTTCAAGTTAGGGAATAGATGAAAGTCTGAGGGTGCCTAATCAGGAGAATAGGGGGGCTGGTCGAGCAAATCGTACCCCAAATCCCGCAGTTTTTCCATCGCCAACGCACACTTGTGTACAGGTGCGTTGTCCTGGTGGAAGGTGATTTTTTTCTTTTTCAAGCCAGGCCTCTTCTCGCGAATTTTGACATCCAGCTGGTCAAGAAGTTTGGAGTAATATTGGTCGCCTTTTTCTGCCTTTTTCAGGGCAATCAATTAACAGGATCCCTTTCGCATCCCAAAACACGCTGGCCATGACCTTTCCGCCAGATGCGATCGACTTCGCTTTCTTTGGCGCTGAACCACCGGCTTCCACCCACTGCTTCGACTGCTGTTTCGTTTCTGGCGTGAAGTTGTGGACCCAAGTCTTATCCATGGTGACAAAATCGTCGCACAAAATCGGTCGGATAACAATTAAATCGTTACAAAGATTGTTGCGAAAATCGTTTGCGCATTTGCTTTTGATCGGAATTCAGCAAATGCGGCACCCATCTTGCGCGGAGCTTTCGCATCTCTAATACTTTGCGCAAGATGTTTTGCACCCTTTCTTCCGATATCCCCATAGCCTCAGCAATATCACTCACTTTGATGCGCCTATCGTGCAACACGATAGCATGCAGTTTTCCGATTGTTCCGGTGTGGCTCTGGTTTTTGGCAATTCTTCAGGTGGGTCGTCTTCGAGGGACGTGCGACCACGTTTAGATTCAGCTGCGGTTGACATTGAGAACATTTGTTAACTTCGGATGAATTTCTTTAGAGCTTAATCCATCCAAAACGAAGAATTTTGTGTCCGCACGATATTCGAGTTTCTTCATTTTAACGAAAAACAGGTAAGACGTCTACTGCAAAAATTCGTGTAAACAAACTTCTTGAGAGAACAAGTTGAAACTTGTCATACCAACTAATGACACATGCACCCAGGCAGGACACATAAATTTTTGCTGATTGTAACGGTATTTCTTTGTCAGGCCGAGAACTTTTCATCTTACCTTCGTCTTTTTGGGATATAGTGTATCGTGATATGCGAGACAAGTGAGCAAATCTATCAAATTTAGACTTTGCATTTTTGCTTGATTTATCAGATCGTTTTGAAAATCTGCAAAAAAAAAAAAATTACAGAAATGGAGCTACCACATTTTTCAGGCAAACACCTGGATTTTCGAAACTTCCCGCTCATTGCACAGTTCGCACGGCTAATGGTTGTACCGTATGCGCCATCCATTTCGGTCTAAAACTGATTTGAAAATTCACCAAAAGACCTTTCGTTCAAATGAGTTTTGTAGTGAACCATATTCTGGTCTGGTTGTGCTGCTTTCAGCGGCAGATCTATGGTAGCACCTGATGAACAAGGGTCTGTTAGTGGAAGGAAATCAGAGGCCGAGGGTTCCATTACACCAGGACCCCAATGCGAGCGCGAGGGCAAGCGAGCCATCCGCAAACGATTCCAACCTTATCGCCTAATTTATTTTATTCCCCATTTCTACCTCCTTTGTTTGTGTTGTCTTCCCCGGGCTTATGAATTTTTGTTAATACGTAAAGGACAGGGGCAACGACCGGCGAAAACCCCACCCACGTCTCCCGAACTGAGCTACATCAGATAGCACGGCCCGACCTCCGCGGTCATTATGCTACCTAAGGCTCCGTCCCCACGAGCATCTTCGGATGTCCACCAAATCGTCCATTGCAGCTTATCATGTCTGCGAAGGCTTAAGTGACGTCCAGGTTTCGCAGCCATAGCGTAGCACAGGTCACTTGATGGTTTTGTGTATCCGCAGCTTCGTATTTCTGTGAGCAAGCTTCCATTTCATTATGGGAGAAAAAAAAAGTCTTACTTGCCAGCTGTACTCGTCGCTTGATTTCGTCAGTTTCATTTGCGTCTTTTGACAGGTTACTACCCTGATATGTGAAGTCGTCTACGAATTCGATGCTGAGGTCCCCAAAACTGATGTTCGGTTGTTCTGGATTGGATCATTATTTCTGTTTTGTCTTGGCTAATGCGTAGTCCAACCGCTTTTGCAGCCATGTCAAGAATAATAAGAAGCTCTTCTTAGTCGGGTAGGTTTTGGGACATAATAATGATGTCGTCAGCGTACGCTATCAACTGCGTCGACTTGTGACCCCTCGACTGAAAAATATAAAAACTTGAATATCTCCGTAACGGAGGCAGCTTGAGGGTCCAAACTTGCACTTTTTCAAATGGCTCTAGCTCGGAAACCACGGTAGCTAGAGAGTTGATTTTGGCCTTAAAATGCAGCTTGTACCTTACCCTAAAACGAAAAATACGATTCCGGACCAAAACCCCAAAAAAAAAACTTGAAAATTTCAAGGCAAAGTAACCCCTCGACTGGAAAACATAAAACCTTGAATATCTTCTAAACGGAGGCAGCTAGAGGATCCAAACTTTCACTTTTTCAAATAGCTCTAGCTCGAAAACCACGGCAGCTAGAGAGTTGATTTCGGCCTTAGAATGCAGCCTGTACCTTGCCCTAAAAATAAAAAATACGTGCCCTAAAAATAAAAAATACGATTCCGGACCAAAAACCGCAAAAAAGACTTGACAATTTCAAGGCAAAGTGACCCCTCGACTGCAAAACATAAAACCTTGAATATCTCCTAAACGGAGGCAGGTAGAGGGTCAAAACTTGCACTTTTTCAAATGAGTCTATCTCAAAAACCACGGCAGCTAAAGAGTTGATTTTGGCTGTAAAATGCAGCTTGTACCTTGCCCTGGCAACAAAAAATACGATTCCGGACCAAAAACTGCAAAAAAACTTGAAAATTTCAAGGCAAAGTGACCCCTCGACTGCAAAATATAGAACCTTGCATATCTCCTAAACGGAGGCAGCTAGAGGGCCCAAACTTGCACTGTTTCAAATGGCTCTAGCATGAAAACCACGGCAGCTAAGGTGTTTATTTCCGACTTTCGTGTTAAATTTTCCCTGCAGCAGTTTGACGTTGTTTGTTGGAAGTTAGTTGAAGAGAGTCTTAAGGCGGGCGTAGAACTCGTCCTTTACTGCGTCTTCTTTAACTTCAGTGAGGGCATGCAAATTGATGAGCCAGAGATTGAAGAATCGAGTCTTAATGCGAATTGCATATAGCCGTTCATTTATGGGTTTTCAGTCAGTAATGTGCGGCTTGAGGTGATTGTTCACTATAAATGCTACTCCAAACTCCTTGCGGCCCGATGGTTTGCCACTTGAAAAAATTGTGTGCGATTCCTTGTCATTAATCTCGCTGTCAAGCCAATTCGTTACCTGGACTGCAGTAATGCTCAGTTTGTACTTTTCCATCTGTTGAAGGAGGGCCTTCTCGGCCCCCTATTTGTTTAGGAAGCGTACATTACAGGATCCGAAAGAATAATCCGTTAGTCGTTTGCGTGGTTTTTACAAGGACGAGTTTTCAGCATATCGCTTAGCGCCATTGAGGGGATGGGCTATGTGTCAGCTAATTTCAAAATGCATAAGCAAAATTTTTCTCCCTTCATCGATTAAAAATATTACCCATTTTTTATTTACCAACTACGACAATTTCCACCGACAACATTACAGATCATTCTTCCGTTCTAAAAAGTAAATTCATCATGCCTGAATTAAAATTAATTAACCGTTTCACTTCCAGAATAGTTCCATTAAACCGCACGAAATTGCACACGGAAATGCTCTGAATGACATTGTTTCCCCATACACAAAAAAAAAACGCATAAAACTCAGCGTCAGCAGTACACCCTAAGAGGCATAAAAAAGGTAATCGTTAAGCCAAAAATAATAGTCGTTACGTACTCAAACAAATCTGCATAAAATATCTTTTCGATGAATACGCCATTTCGGAAACAGATAAATTATAGCGATTTTAATGAAAATAAATATTATTGGGCCAAAATGAAAGTTTGATATGAAAAACGGGAACGCGCCACGTCCTTTTTAGAGTAAATAAAAGGCAATTGTTATGAAAAATGGTCGCGAATTGTTGCTGGCGCTGTTTTTGTTGCTGTACTGTTATGTGCGGTTTCGTTGTAATTAATTGAAGATATATACGGGCTTAATGGAAAATTTACATACCCAAGGGGAATATTGGGAAATTTATGCTTCATTTAAGCATTTCGGAGATAGCACAAGTTGCTGATTGGTCGTAAACGGGAACAGGTAATGAAAATAATTATAAATTTTTCATTGATTAAATTTGAGATTGCATGTGTGGCGGTCAAAGGTTAATAATTGAAAAACTGAAATTAAATGCGTTTTTATTTACATTTATGAGAAAGCGTATTTTCAAATACAATTTCTCCCAAAAAATTCGACAGGTTTCCTTCTACAGACATGAAAATTAATGCGAATTAAAACATGGTCCTTAGCACTGCAATAATTATACAACTTCCTCAAATGCACCACTGTCGACAATTCTGTGGTAGCAAATTCTTAATTTTCATAATTTCTTCATGACGACGACAAATCTTGTAGGCAAAGCCGGTAAACCCTAAACCAATCGACACTGGGAGCAAAAGTGCAGATGAGACGTATTACGATTCGAATGGAATGCTTGTGGACGATTTTTAATTACATGCCAGAGAAGAAAATCCTACGATGACATCTTTTCACCTTCACCAATTGGATTTTCCTCGGATTTGGTCGGAAAATTGAAAGTCCTTGTGAATAGTCATCGTCTCTTGGGTGTATCGACCTTAACAGACATTCAGAATTTAAGCCGTATTTGAGGGCAAGTGGTGACTGGCAGTCTGTGAAAGGTTGACATAAGCAAATTGAGTGACGCTATACAAAATCGTTATTTACATTTCAACGTCACGGAAATAAGAGATTGTAAATTCGTCTGGGAATGGAGCATGATGGAGATTTTAGGCGATTCTGGAGGAAGTCAATACATACTTTGGCAAGTGTTGAAAACGTTGACAATACTAATTTGCCACAATGAGCCATCCCTAACAATCACGGCTCTGAACCCTACAGGGATCAACGTCATCTTCAAATTGCCATAACCCTTACTATGCCTCTGTAAGGGTTATGGCAATTAACTACTCCTACAACAACAACGTATTCACTTAAGAGCAATGGGACGCATCTTGCGTTCAGTGCTGATTGGCAGAGAACCGACTGATTTTGTGGCCCTAAGATATCAAAACTGGTTTTAGGTTTTAATAAAAACCGGTTTTCGTAGCGGTCAACAGGATTACCAAAAACCGGCTCCTGGTTAACAACCGAGTTGAATACCAACTCATTAAAAACCACGCCGAAGTGAAGCTCTTTTTAATTAGTCCGAAGCGAGTCCGAAGCGTATATACCCTAGACTTGTACAGACCTAGTGGAGATGCAAAAAGTAACAATTGGCAACGACCATATGCATTAAAAGTGAGTTTCCTATATGGCCAGATTATAGGGGAGGTTGGCACTCATTCAGAAGTATTTTGACCATTCTCAAAATCAATTAATGTCGCTAGCTTCATTTTATCGAAAGTTATCGCTTATTTGAAGTTTCATTTGTAGGGGAGGTAGGGTTTCCTTTGGTCGGATCTTGCTCATCATTGCCACCAACCAATTAGATCATGGTGAAAACACCTAAACAACATTTCAAGTCTCTAGCTTCATTCTATCAAAAGTTATCGCTTGTTTAAAGTTTCATTTATAGGGAAGGTTTACGTTCCTTGGGTCAGATCTTGCCCATTCAATACCAACTAGATCTTAGTACAAACACTTAACCAAGATTTCAAGTCTCCGGCTTCATTCCATCACAAATTATCGTAGATCAAGGAATATTAAATTTTTTTTGAAATTTGCAGGGGAGGTAGGCCATTTGCGATTGAGATGGATGGCGCATCCGGTACAACCATGAGTTGTATGAACTGTACGATGAGCTGGAAAATTCGAAAATCGTCAAACTAAAACGGCTTCAATGGCAGGGCATGTACAACGAATAGACGATGATCGCATGCCTAAGAGAGTAATGAACGCACGACGAGTAGACGGAGCGAGACTGCCTAGACGACCGAGATCTCGTTGGGAGAGATCAGCTTGTATGGACGCCGAGCAACTACTGGGTTTCCAAGATTAGAGGACGCGGTCACGTGATCGAGATAATTGGAGGACAATGAAACATGATGATGATGACGAACTAGATCCTACACTACACGGTGGCGACGTTAACTAACCTGATACTCATCGTTTCGGGGACTTTACTCAAACAGCTTTTTGATCTTCGCACCACTTAGATACACTTAAGATGTCTCGGCACTCTTGTCACTGTCTCCGAATTCTTCTTCTCCTTATGTAACTTTCTCCAAAATTCTCGTACTTTACAACCGTCTCGGGATTCTTTTCCGTTTTCGTGGCCTTTTTGTTTGCACAGTCCAAGAACAAAGAAAAAAGATATCCTTTATAAAAATGCCTATGTCACCCTCAAATTTGCATCAAGAACCAACCTTTTTGTTTCCACAGTTCATGAACAAAGAGGATTCCCGTTCACTCGCCTCGTAACTTCTCGTAACGGCCGAAAGATGAGAATCCGTCTCGGAAAAATACGATCAGCTGCTTGCTTGCTAGCACAATTTCCTGACTGGCATGCTGCTTTTCGTTTATTGACATTTCTCTGACTTGTCAGACGTCAGTTTCGACAACATTGTTTATGTTATGGTTGATCGTCCAAGCATACATATGGTTTCTTTCGCTGTTCAATTGTTTGATGTTTCGGGCAAAATGCATGATCGTGGTTAGTTTTGCGTCGCTTCCATCATTATCATTCATCGCATCGGAAGTTTTGCGGCTAGCATTAGATAAGCATCTACATACTCACAAGTCCCTTGGCCCGGCACTTTGTTATAAATTTTATCTTTACAAATTCGATATCGACCCACCGACGTGACGGTAAGCTTCTACAGGGGCAGATATGAGGAGTCTCACAACGAAAACGCAATACCCCGTCGCCACCCCTAATTGCCACCACAAAATAACCTAATATCAGGTGCGGTGAAAAACAATGTACCTATAGACGACGATGACGACGACGACGCCGTAACACAGTATAAATATTTCAAACCTAAAAAAATTATCTGCTGATAACTTTTTTTGCTAGGGTGGGCAAACGAAACTCTTTCCTGGGCAAACCGAACTGCCCATTTTCAAGTACAAAATTTTCCTTTAAGGAGCCAAATTAAGGGTATAAGTATTCGCAACCAAAAAAAATAGTTCTCTAATAACTTTTTTTGCAAGGGTGGGCAAACGAAACTTTTTCCTGGACGAACGATAATCCGCGATGGGCAAACAAACTGCCAAGCTTCCATTACAAAATTATCCTTTAAGGAGCCAAATTAACAGTATAAGTATTCCCAACCTAAAAAAAATTGATAACTTTTTCTGCAAGGGCGGACAACCAAAAATTTTTAACGAGCAAACAACGGCTATTACTGGACTAACGGGCAAGGCAATTTAAATCAAATATTATCGTTTTGAGAGCGTATAATGTGGCGCCCAATATGGGACTATTTTTTTTTTTTAATAAATAAAAATTGATAGTTGGGCAAACGAAAATTTTGGGTGAGTAATCCTCGGCTAACTTTGAGCAAACGAAAAAACCATATTTTGTTATTAACATTTTTTGTAAGTGGGCAAACGTAAATTTTTCCTGAGCAAACGTGGGCCTACGATGAGCAAACGAACTGCACTATTTAAATTTTAAAAATCGAATGTGACGGTGCTAACTTTACATTATTTCTGAACACAATTTTAAAATTTCCAATCTGCTCCTTCTAAAGATTTAGCAGAAGAACCAGTTCAAAATAACCAAGTCCGAAGCGTATATACCCTAGACTTGTACAGACCTAGTGGTGATACTAAAACCACCAATTGGCAATGAACATTTGCATTAAAAGTGAGTTTCCTATATGGCAAGTTTATATGGGAGGTTGGCACTCATTCAGGAGGATGTTGAAAATTCTGAAAATCAATTAACTAACCCATTCTACAAATATTCTATGTAAAGTTATTGCTTATTTGAAGTTCCACTTGTAGGGGTAGGTTTCCTTTGTCGGATCTTGCGCATTTTTAATAACAACCAATTTGATCCCAGTACAAACTTAGCTTCATTTTATCGAAAGTTAACGTTTTTTTGAAGTTTCATTTGTAGTGGAAGTAGGGATTGCTTGGGTGAGATCTTGCCTATCATTGCCACCAACCAATTAGATCATGCTATGAAAATTTAAGCAAAATTTCAAATCTCTAGCTTCATTCTATCGACAGTTATCGTTTATTTGAAGTTTCATTTGTAGGGGAAGTAAGGGTTTGGTTGGCCGCATTTTTCATATTTTCAATATCAGCCAGCTGAATTCTACTACAAACATATAACCAAAATCTTAAGGCGGTAGCTTTATTTTATCGTAAGTTATCGCTTATTTGAAGTTTCATTTGTAGGGGAGGTAGAGGTTCCTTACGTCGCCCATTTTCAATAACAACCAAGTAGATCCTACTAACATAATTCTACCAACTTTTCATTTTCAACTTGCTAGTGTCATTCTTTCGAAAGTTATCGTAATTAAAGTAATATTTAATTTTTTTTAATTTATAGTGGAGGTAGGCATTATTCTGATCTGATTATGCCCAACTTATTTTACTAAAACTCAAGCAGCTTTTGACCTCAGGGTTACATGCCAAAAATCATGTTTCCACGTCCATTGGTTCAAAAGTTATAGACAAAAACCTGAAAAGTGGGGTAGTGCGGGGCTCTTTGTAAGGAAATTACCGTTAGTTTTCAACTGATCAATTATATTTTTCCAGAGAATATAAGATTACCCTCACAAGCAATCTACCAGAGCTAGAGTTTTCATGTTTATTTAATCGGGAGTTATAGATACATTAAAGTATTTTACATATGTAGGTAGATGAGGGAGGCGTTCTCTTGGCCTGATCATGCCAATACCATCCAACTAGATCATACTGCCAACATGTGACCAAAATTTCAAGGCTCTAGCTTCATTCTATCGAAAGTTATCGTCCAAACGGACAGACAGATGGACAGACGGACAGACAGACATGGCTTAATCGTATCAGGAGCTGACCCTGATCATTTATAGATATACATTGCTATTCCTCTGAAGCCTCCTTTAAGGTGTTACATATTTTCGTCGTGACAAAAACAATATACCCTATACTAAAAGTCTAGGGTATATAAATAATGATTAGCCATAGACTGAACAAACCGTATCAACAATGCTTTCGTCACAAGATTGAACGATACAATATTAAACTGATTTCAAACTTAATCAACCCCAAAATGATTTCATTCGGAATGTGGTGAATGATATCCTTCCATAAACGGTACGCATCCTAATGTCAACTAGCATACAACGCAAAATAATCTTTAAAGCTCCTTCAGCCGAATTGCAAATAGATAGGACAGCGAAAGTGACTTATAACTTCTTAGCGTCTTAACACTCCACGCTGGCTGAATTCCAACATTGAGGAGACCATTCTGGACCCGAACGGAGCGTGTATAATACTGTCACAAAGTTCACTCCCATTTACCAGACATCAAATATTTGCTCAATGAAATGGAAAAGCACTTTTATTTATGTATACAGCAGTGTGGTAAATATATGCGTCGTTATGATTAAAAAAAACCGTACCACCAGTTTTATATGCCCGAGATTCGCGTGTAGCTATCCTACAGACACACTGCACACAAAAAAAAATGTTCTTTCTTCTGGACTTGGACGTCGGCCTGTACACCCCTAAAGATTACATCGCCACAAGTTTTCCGGTTTGATGAAAATAAAGTTTGTATGTCTATTCGAGTGTGCAAAAAAGGATATATTCCAATTCATGTCTATAACGATTTTCCAGCCTCACAAAATATTTGACATAATACGGAGATATGAGTCTTACATATCGTATGGAAGTATGGAAGGCTACGCCTAATGTACTAGGATATTTATGGAGAAAAGGACCCTGCATCCTGATTTGGTAGTATTTCAGAAATACGTTCTGACAGAATTTCCCTTTAATGACAAGAAATTTTCAAACTGGATGCAAATGTTTATTATGGGATGTCTCTTATCAGTCGGTATGGAATTTGCAGATATTTGTGTAGGAAGTAGAAGGAACAGTGTCGTTTTGGTGGACTATGATCGGTATTCGGCTGCAGGACTTGCGTACTGTACTACGCCACTGTACAGTACGCAAGTCCTGCGCACTATCTCTAAATATGTTGTGTTCGAAGGAATAAGGGCACTCCTAAAAAAATCGAATTTTTTTTAAGCAGATTTATAGACTTACTTTGACTTTACAAATATATACACCCTATAAGTTGACTAGCCAAATGTGGGAAAGTTTGGTGAACACTATGGCCAACTTAAAGAGATTTGTTGGAAGTTGGGAAGGCAGTCTCCCTCGTGGGCGCCCCATGGAACGGCAGTGCGATAATTAGAAACCGACAAACAAAAAGGACAGGATGTGAATGCCAGCAACTTGAACTATCCGAAATCTTCTATATACTAACGAAACGTCAACTATGCCTCAAATAAGGGCTGACTCAACGGTTACGACTTTTGGCTATCGTACAATAAGTCATAAGGAGAAGGGCTTCGGGGAAACAAATTAAGGTGGAGAATTTTTTTCCTTCATTTTTTATGTCTTTTGGGGTACAGAACACGAATCCTCATTTATTTCGTCATTTATTTTATCACATATTTCATGTGGCGTAACATTTGCGGGTCGATTGGAGCGCGGCAGGAGACCATTTATTAGCGACTCTACATGGTCTCTAATCTCAGCACGCAAGAGAGGTAAGGAACAGATTAACTCAGCTTCTAACGGCTCAGCTAAAGACCAACTCAGAGCTGCGTACCGTTCACTAGAGAAAGGCGCGCAAAAAAGTGTAGGACAGGACAAGCGAAATTTTATCAACGCATTAGCGGAGAAGGCAGAGGAAGCCACTTACCGCAGTGATAGTGGAAACCTTAAGCTTATTAAAGCATTAACTGGCAAATCTTTTGTAACAGAAAATTCTGTGAAAGATAAAGATGGGTGTCTACTGGTAACCGAAGAACACCAACTCCGGAGATGTAGAAAACACTACATTGAGATCCTTAACAACATCTTTGGACCTTCGAATGCATTTTCATTAGTACCAAAAGATATTCCGCAATAGTCTCGTCCACGACGACGTTCGTGGCCATGGATGTGCAGGAGGTGCATCCTGGCAACTGCATTCTCTGAAACCAATTTATGCCAAGGAAACGTCAACTGGGCCACATGGAACAGTTGACGCGCTATGCTCCACAAGGGGTTAGGGCAATTGAGTAAATAGCCAGAGTTGATACCAGCCCACCATCTAAGCTGGAAGTAAATGCGGCTATTAAATTGATGGAAACGGGTAAACTCCGGGGATAGATGGAATTCCGGTGGAACTTTTTAAAGCGGATGCCATTGCTACTGCAGATATTGTCCTCCCCTTTATCCAAGAGTCTAAACCGAAACTCTCACTAAAGAGTGGAAGAACTGGGTCATTATTAAGATCCCCGAGAAAGGCGACCTGAAGGGTTGCAATAATTGACATGGAATCTGTCTTCTCCCAGCAGTCTACAAACTGATGGCAAAAAAGTAACAAAGTATCTACACTGCATGCAGATACATCGGAACATGGATATGTCTATGACTACCGACTGCGTGGAACCTGTTAAAGATATCCACGTAAGTTTTATAAAGATTCCAGTATAGTTATACTGGACGAAATCTTTCGAAAAAACACGTCCCACGCTTTCGGTAGGCATAAGACATTTCCATGTACCGATGTATCTGGTGGCAGTGTAGATACTCGTCATAAACTCTGCTTTGCTTTGTCCTGTCCGCTCGGGCTCCTTTCTCTCGCGGGATCGTTTCGTTTTCGTTTGCATCGCGTGTGTGCAATATTCACCTCCTCTCGTGCACCCTGTTCCATCTACCCGTTCAGTGCAGTTTGCAGACTGCAGCCTATCGACATTTCTCTGAGTATGTTTCTGCTAATCGCAATCACGCTTCCCACCATCTTTTCCCAATCGGACGTGTATTGTGTTTGTGTATCTATTGCAAAATCGCTCCCACACTATCCGCCTCATCCCGCCCCTTTAATCAACAGTCCGGGTCCGGCGCACACAATCCGTTTCTCAAGTAACGCGTGCGACTCTGTGCGATTGTGTCCGGCAAACAGAAAGGGAAACTAACAAAAGTAAACAAAACATTCCAACACATGCACAAAGAGAATGCACAAAAAAATTTTGGAATTTTTGCAATTTTTTTGGGGGGGGGGGGGGGAGGGCGGTCATTTGATCTTCTGCAGACCTCTGAATGTACATCATGTCACGATGAGCTGCCCGGAACTATAACATCCTGCGACGAATATTTCTCTATTTCGGGGCTTGGGAGATTTTAACTCGCGCAGTACGAATCCGCCATTTTGTTTTATGATATGTTTATTGCACGTGTAGTGGGGGCCCACATTGTGGGCCAGTCAGACCTCAAATCGCCGCCATTGCAAATGCACAAACACAGTTGCTGGATCACCCGATTTGGATAGAATGAACTTCATCCGCGATGGCTCTCGCTCTCTATCTTGGGGGGGAGGGGGGAACTATGTAATGTACACACTCTCAAATTGCGTCTGCGCATGTCCAAATGTTAGTCGAACTGACTACTTGCTACTTTTTCTGGGACCCTATTGATTCAGATATGTAGTACAACGCGCGCTATTTTATTTGTTTGGATTTCAGCCATTTTAAACATTTTGGAATTTTTGCGGAAGGGGGGCATTTGATCTTCTGCAGACCTCTGAATGTACATCATAACATATAACATCCTGCGACGAATATTTCTTTATTTCTTGGCTTGAGAGACTCTAACTCGCCTAGTATAAATCCGCCATTTTGTTCTATATGTTTATTGCACGGGTGGTGGGGGCCCACATTGTGGACCAGTCAGACCTCAAATCGCCGCCATTGCAAATGCACAAACACAGTCGCTGGATCACCCGATTTGGCTCGAATGAACTTCATCCGCTCTCGCTCATCTTCGGGGGCGGGAACTATGTACACTCTCTCAAATTGCGTCTGCGCATGTCCAAATGTTAGTCGAACTGACTACTTGCTACTTTTTCTGGGACCCTAGTGATTCATATAGTACAACACGGGCTATTTTATTAAATGATGAATGGGAATTGGCGGAAATTGAAGGTCAATAACTACTTTGCCTTAACCCCTAGCGGGGCATAGCGCGTCAACTACTCCTGCGCGCCATCGTACTCTGTTCTGGGCAATGGGGCGCAGCTCCCCAAAAGACTTACCCAGTACCTGACACTCCTTTGCCACAGATCGACGCCATGTGATTCGAGGACCCCCTCTTGGTCGGCCTTGGTTGGAAATGGGGTTCCATTTCATGGCATGCAAAGCAATGCAGTTATCACTCTTCCGCAATGTGTGACCTATCCACTGCCATTTTCGCCTGCGTATCAATTCGTCGATTGGCATCTGACCCGTACGCCGACTTAGCTCTTCATTTGATATTGTTTCGGGCCAGAAAATTCTTAAAATTCGACGAAGACATGAGTTGACGAAAACTTGCAGCTTTCTGGTAACTCCTACGGAAACTTTCCATGTACTGCTCCCATACAAAAGCACTGATAGTACCAGGGAGCGAAACAGGCCCAGCTTGGTCTTGATGCTGAGATAACTGCTCTGCCAGATTTTGGACAGCATGCCGTATGCGCGTTTAGCCTGGTTGATACGACGAGCGATGTCCTGCTCCGTACCACCATTTTCGGCAACAATGCTACCCAGGTAGACGAAGTTGTCCACCTTCTCCACAGGCTGCCCATTAATATTGATGGCAATAGGTGTCCGATTTCTTTTTCGCAACGGCGGGCTAAGAACCTTGGTCTTGTTGGTATTAATCTTTAGCCCAACCTTGCTTGCCTCCCTCTCGAGATCTAACGCCATTGCGGACAGATCCATGATTTTGTGGGAGAGTAGGCATATGTCGTCAGCGTAGTCAAGATGTTGTAGATAAGATGTCAAAGTCCATTGAATTCCTCTGTCTAGTCCGGATAGGGCTGCATGCAACACATCGCCGATCACAATGAGGAATAGGATCGGTGAGAGGATGCACCCCTGCCGAACTCCACTGCGAATCTCAAAGTCCCCCGACACCTTACCTTTATGCAGAACGCGACATTTCGCGCCGTCATAGGTTGCCTTAATAATAGCCACAAGCTTCTCAGGGATGCCTCTCCTGCGCAAGGCCGCCCAGATAGAATCCCGGTTCACACTATCGAAAGCCTTTTCGAAATCGATGAAAAGCAAGTGAAGCGGAGAATCGTATTCAGCGCATTGCTCGATGATGATTCGCAAGGTGTTAATGTGATCGACACAGGAGAATCCGGATCGAAAGCCAGCCTGCTCTTCATCAATTGTGCTTTCTAAGTGGGCCTTTAGTCTTTCCAGGACGATTTTGGCTATTATCTTGGCAACGGCAGGAAGCACACAAATGCCTCTCCAATTATTACAGTCTGTGAGGCTACCCTTCTTTGGAAGTTTGATGATCAAACCTTCCTTCCACTCAGTGGGAAAGGTCTCTGTATTCCACGCTTTATCAACAAGTGGATGCAGCAAATCGGCAGTTACGCTTGGCGCTGCTTGATAAAGTTCGGCAGGGATGCCGTCAAGTCCGGCGGCCTTTCCTCGTTTTAGTGCAATAATTGCAGTGACTATTTCCTCTTTAGTCGGGGCAGTGGACCGTATACGCACATTTTGATGGTTAGCTAAATTATCTATATGAGGGGGAACTTCACCAGAGGTTACACGGTTCAAGACCGCGGCGAAGTGTTCTTTCCACCGCCTCATTTGATCTTCTTCCAAGATAAGTAGCTTTCCATCACTATCTTTCACCGGATGTTGGCAGGAGTTACGACAACCTGTAAACTCCTTGATGACACCGTATACGGCGTTTAAGTTGTTACTTCTAGCGGCTTCTTCTGCTGACGCTAAAAGAGAATTGGCATAAACTCTTTTATCGCGTCGCACACTACGCTGAACTTCTCGAGCTTTCTGACGGTAAAGGAGTTCGATGCTGCTTCGATTGTCGTCTGATGCTGCAGCCAAACGAACTTTCAGCTCCTTTCTTTCAACGTCCTTGACCTAAATAATGAGTAAAAATGGAATTTCATTGATTGTGACCTCAGATTGGGTCTATGCATGTGCATGTCGGGAGTGCACAATTTGTTTAATGAAATGATGAGAATGAGAATGATATGAATGAATGAGAGGAGGGGGTCCGCTGCCCTGAGCGAAATTTCGCATACATTCAGAGACCATAAATTGCGTGTGAGCATGTCGAGCGAGGAGAGCAGATGACTTCTTGCGACGTGCTCTGGCGGCCTAGTCAAGTTAGGTAGTACGGAGCGTACTCTATACTATTTTTGAGGATTTTGAATGTATGGTATGGTGTGTATGCAGGAGTTTTGATTATGGCGTCGCGTTGACAGAGAGCACAGAGAGCGCCTGTTCACTCGTACACTATGTTATTTCTTTCCGTCCGCAACGTCAACCTTTATCGCTATCAAATCAACATCCCAACATGTACACACAGGATCCCCGCAAGCGCGCCGCCCGCGCGGATCTACAAGCAACAGCCATGCACAATGACCACTTCACTCAAACGACATGCACAACCAGAAAAGAAAAATTTTCAATGGGCTTGTTTCCTCTTCCGACCCCCCGAGTAGAAAAACAGACATTTCGTGTGACGGACAGATTTTTAGGATGACCCCCAGCTATAAGACATATCCATGTCAAAATAATCTCGAACCGGATCAAATAAACAGTTGATCGCACATTGAATGATGAACAGGCCGGCTTTCGTGAGGGCTTCTCATGTAGCGACCACATCAACACCCTCCGAATTATTATTGAACAATCCGCAGAGTGGAGATCCCCATCACATCTCAGGTTCATCGATTTCGAAAAGGCGTTTGATAGCGTTGACCGGAAATTTTTCTGGATGGCTTTACGTAGGAGAGGCATACCATATAAAATAATTTCCATCATCAAAGAGTCCTACCAGGGATCCCAATGTCACGTCTTACACAAGGGTGAGCTATCAGATCTTTCGAGGTGGATAGTGGAGTGAAATAAGGCTGCATTTTGTCACCTATACTGTTTTTAATTGCCATTCATGATGTACTATGCGGCGCGATTCAAGGACAGTAGAACCAAGGTATAAGATGGAAGTTGTTCAAATACCTTCAACACCTAGACTCTGCTGACGATATTTGTCGTCTATCAAATAAATCGGATCATGTTCAATGCTGCCAAGACTAAGTACTTGCGCTTGGATCCAGTAAGGCAAAGCAGAATTTGTCTTTCGAGGTGGAGGAAGTAGACAATTTATGCTATCTCGCGTGCGTAGTTACAGCAGATGGTGGTGCGGATGCTGATGTACAGTCTCGCATCAAGAAAGTTCGAGCTGCTTTTTTTTCAGTTTGACTCCTTTCTGCACAAAACAACAACATTTCCAGGTGCACCAAACTCCGAATCTTCGAAATCAACGTAAAATCGGGGCTTCTATATGGCTGTTCAACTTGGAAGGTGACCAATAAAATAACAACTAGATTGCAAACTATTGTGAACCAGTGCCTACGGCATGCTACACACACGGTGGCCGGAGGTCATTTCTAAGGACGATCTCCTTACTATCACTGGTCAGGAGAGGATAGACACTTCCATTAAAAGGCGAAAGTGGCAATGGATAGGTCAGACTCTCCGAAAAGGGTCGAACAATATTGGTCAACAGGCCCTCGATTGTAAACCGCAGGGAACCAACGCAAGTTGCCGTGTTGAACGACCTAGTAACACCTGGAGGAGATCAGCTGAGAGAGAGGGTGCCTCGATAGTCAAGTCGTAGAGTGAGCTGAGCAGAGTTCGATGGCGCGCAGGAGTAGTTAACGCACTATGCCTCACTAGGGGTTAAGGCAAAGTAGTAGTATGGATTCTTATCTATTAGACGGAGTTGGTCATCGTTATCTTTGTCAATTGCCCTAATTTTGCTGGTATACCAAATTGCAGCATGAAGTTGTAAAGTACACTACGATAGACACTGTCGTATGCATGCTTGAAGTCGACAAAGATTTGGTATACGTCTACGTTATACTCCCAGCACTTCTGAAGCGTCAATTTGACCGTAAATAGCTGATCGGGTGTGGAGCGACCAGGTCTGAAACCGCCTTGATATTCGCCAATGATTCATTCTGCGTACGGTTTTATTCTATTTTCCAGAATTTTCTTCAATACATATTTTATAGGACGTACATACTAATACTTAATTTTAACAGCTCAGCTGGAATCTCGTCGATACAGACATGCAACTCAATAATTGAGCAATCGAAAATTGCATGTAAGTCAGGCCTAATAAAAGTTGTTCAGCAATCTTTTCGTCCGGTCAACCTTTTCAATGTGTGGTTTTTATTTGTCGATCCATGAAAGCCCAAGACATGAATTTGCTGTCTTGAAATGCTTATCCAATACACTCCCATTACCTTCAACCAACTGATAACTTTAAGCTTAAGCATTTGCATATTTCATACTACAATACATAAAATCAGCTTAAATTCGCTAACATTTTCAGCTACTTCAGTATACAACTCACATTATTCGGGGCGACTTTATGAGCGTCCTAATTTCTCTTTAAGTGAATTTTACTTCGTTTTTCGAAAAGCCTCATTGAATATTCAGGGCATGAACGTACTACAATTTGCAATTTCTAATTTATTTCTAAGACCAGACTCTCTAGCTCTTTGTAACTCGCCATCGTTTTCATTCATTGTGAAACATCAAGATGTGAAAATGACTTTTTGACGAACTCTGAAGCAACTCAAAATATTAATTAAGTATGTAGTTGACTTTTCAGACATTTAAAGTTTAGAACGGCTTTGAGTTAGGAAGTACTAGGAGATGCAATGCTGCATGTACAGTGTCGTATAATAATGGCATTGCATGTAATTTAGATAAGGGTCCTCAAGCAATAATACGATATTTGTTATAATCCTTCATATTATAGTGAAATATCTTCAGATTTATATGTGTATATTTGAATTAGCTCTTGGTAATGCAACGGATGCGGCAGCTCGATGCATAGGACGTCGATTAACCAAGCGGGTCATATCAGGTTCGATCTCTTCCGCGGACATATTCGAACAGTTCGCTGGCCTCCACTCGACTCAGCTGGGACCAGGACGAAATGGATTTGATAAATATTAGTGGAGTAAATACGGGACGTGCGTGACACTTAAGCCACAGATAAACAGACTACAGTCTGTAGTCTGTTTATCTATGCTTGAACCCTGGTGGCGCATAGCGCGTTAACTATTACATAAACTGGTTTCGAACGATGCATGTTACCAGTACGTACTGACTACCCATTTAGCCGCATATCTGCAACAAGCCAGGAAAGGTTGTGGCTTATTGCTACACCCTACAGCACAGAGGAAAGACAACACAAACATCAATGGCCACGACGTGGACCAGACTCGAACCCGTGACTAACCGGTATGCTGAGACATCAGCGTGATGGACGCGTTATCGTACTAAGCTACCAACCGCCCCACCTTAAAATTACCATCACTCCATAAAAACATTCCCGTTACTTTATAACACTTCCCAGGCTACGATTCGGAACGAAAAGTATATGTACAACTTTTTTTAGTGAGTCATAATTTATACTTCTATTCTTTATTTAAATTTTACCTTTGAACCCCTATATTAAATACAAAATTGTGATTTCTTCACTTGGCATAATGAAAATAACTTTTCAATAAATGGTCCTTCACAGTGAAGCTATTGAGGTCATCTCTATATTCATAGTTATTAGAATTTAATTAAATTATAATTAAAACCAGCGAATTTAAGATACGTAAAATAAATAAATATATGTTCAATCTTCAAAAAAATCCATTATTCTAGCATCGTACGCTTAAGTATAAGCCTGTATCCGAATTGAAAGTTCGTCACCGACAACAGTCAAACTGCCTCCCCCCTCCCCTCGTGACTTTTTTTCAACAAAGGGAGCATAGAAAACAAAAACAAATCCTAATTCAGATGCCAGCCCCATAATCGATATAAGATTACAAACACGTTCCGAACATAAAAATACACCAAATTTCCGTTGAAAACAATCCGACGGCGTTCACTTTACAATCCCATTCCAATCTATCTTGGGATTAGGTCCATTAAATTTTTGGTTGTTCACCAGCAAACTGTTCCCTTCATAAATATATTGGAGGAGTGTTTGGCGGCAAAACACGTAGATAACCTCGGATGGGGCGGCAACATCAGTACGGAAAATTGATTTATGAACGATCCCTTCTCTGCCACTTGTCCTGAGGTTTACAGCATGATATCTCTTAAGCAAAGCGGAGCCGTTGTTAAAAAACCGGAAAATGTAGGTCAACTAAGAAAGAAAACAGCTGAAGAAACTGCTAGTATGCGTCCGGAATTTATAAGATTTGATTATATTTGACGTATTTGCTTAACAAAATTTGAGCGGCATTCTAATTTCAAATAATTCAATAAAAATGGAGTTTTCAGTAGGAGACAAGGACTAGAAGAAGTTTATTCCATCGTATGAGTCTGGCTATGGGTGGTGGCCCTGCTAGCAGCAGTCATATTGGTCTTCTTTTATGTTCCTTATCTACACTTATAGAATATGCACACCATGCCATCATCATCATCATTGCCTGCGTTCACGTTTTGAGCGTTGCGGTTATTCAGCAATTCAAATGCATGTAAATGGAATAAATCAGTGATTTTTTCCGTTTACATGCATTTTAATTGCTGAATAACCGCAACGCTTAAGAACGTGAACGCAGGCATTGTCAGCTTGTCAACCATGTGTATGAATCATGGTGTAACCTCCCCTATGTATTGGCTTCTCATTGCCCTCCATGCTTGTCTATCTTTTGCTGTACGCGTCCATATGATACCGGCTAGCTTCCTTATGTCGTGGTCCCATCTAAGTTTCGGGCTTCGTCTCGGTCTTTTGACTCTCCTTGGGTACCACTGCATGATTTTCGCGGTCCATCTATTGTCTAATATCCTCGCTGTCCTCGGTGTCTTGCCCAGTGCCACTTGAGAGCTCTGATTCTATTGATCACATCAGTGGCAACCTCTTAGTTTCCGGGGCCCCGGCTGGGGAAATCACTTTTCACTCGGATTTTTGTCACTTTTCACTCGCGTCACTCTAAAAGTCAAGAATACACAAAAAAAAATTTTTTTTTTTATTTTTATTTTTAATTTCTGTTTTAAGTTTTAATTTTTTTTTTCATAATTTATACTGAGTGTTTGGAATATTGGAGGCATGGAAAATTGAAATATTCGCAAATCCCCTTGCGTGGGCTCCGCTCGCTACGCTCGCTCCCTCAGTAGCGCACAAACATGAACGCGAGCGAAGCGAGCTCTGCGTGCAACAGTGTTTTGATCAGTTTTAAACACACCAAACACTCAGTATAAATCATTAGAACAAGTAAATATGGAACAAAAATTAAAAGATTAAAAATAAAAAAAAGTTAAAAAATTAAAAAAAAAACATTTTTTTTTTGAAAATTTGAGAGTGTTAGGGTGACGCGAGTGATAAGTGACAAAAAATCCGAGTGAAAAACGATTTTTTCACCCTGGGCCCCGGAAACTAAAAATATCCCAGTTACAAGTACGTTATACTTGACAAGACTCTTCATCGTTTATCCATTCGGATGCAAAGGGCGGCTGTTCGACAAAATTTTTGAATACATTTTCAGTGATTTTCACACATACTATCAAAGATGCTGCACACCAACAAAGATCTAAAAGGCGTAGGCAACTTTTCTATATTGGGGGCATTGATTTGGCGCGTAAATTTGAATTAAATTATCGGCAAAAATTTTACTTTTATGTATTCAATGTTCTTGCAATGTGCAAATGCGAATTATTTCAGTGTTAAGGCTAGTATTCAGATCGAGTGAAATGAAAAAATTGACAGCAACACTTTTCATCGGCGAGATAGCTTGTGGAAAAAAGTGTGTGGAACATGCCAATTTTTCACTTTTCACTCGATCTGTGTGCCGGGGAAATGAAACATGTCAAACATTAAAACGACGAATTAGTTACCTTATCTATTGCCCAACTATAAACATCGAGAAAACACAACATAACCTGAATGACAAACAAAGACAGCTGAGCTCTCAGTGAAACTTTTTCTCGAACATTTTGTACGAGAAAAAATTTCATCGTCGTGAAATCCACAAACTTGACTTTTCACTTCAAGGTAGTACACAGATGAAGAGAGTGGAATAAAACTTAGGTTCCACACAATTTCACGTTTGTTTTCATCGGGGAAAAATTTTGCGATTTGTATAGGATTTCACTGCACTTTTCATTCCACGTGATCTAAGTACCGGCTTTTAATTGGAATTTTTTGTGACACTTGGTTTCATTCTGCACACCAACTTGGTATGCATCTGTAGCTTAGCTCGGGAGAGAATTTGAGAATAAAACCAGGCCGAAGCGAAGCTTCGGCCCGGAGTCCGAAGCGTATATACTCTAGACTTGTACAGACCTAGTGGTGATACCAAAAGTACCAACTGGCAACGACCATATGCATTAAAAGTGGATAAAGGAAACCCACCAGTTCATAGGGGAGGTTGGCACTCATTCAGTGGGCTCTTGACCATTCTCAAAATCAATTAACTAACCCACTCTACAAATATTTGTCGAATTTTTCAAGTCGCTAGCTTCATTCTATCGAAAGTTATTGCTTATTTGAAGTCTCACTTGTAGGGGTGGTAGCAGCTCCTTGGATGGGATCTTGCCCATCATAGCCACCAACCAATTAGATCACCCTACAAACATTAAAAAAAAAAGATGTCAGGTGTCTAGCTTTACTCTATCGAAAGTTATCGCTTATTTGAAGGCTTATTTGTAGGGGAAGCAGGGGTTTCATTGGTCGGATTTTACGTATTTTCAGTATTAGCCAACTGGATCCTACTACAAATATTTGACCAAAATTTCAAGTCGCTAGCTTTATTTTGTTGTAAGTTATCGCTTATTTAAAATTTCTTTCTAGGGGATGTAGGGGCTCCTTAGGTCGGATCTAACCCATCCTTAATGCCAACTAACTCAATCTCACTTCAAACATTCGACCAAAATTTCAAGTCGCTGGGTTCATTCTATCAAAAGTTATCGCTTATTTGAAGTTTCATTTGTAGGGGAGATAGGGGTTCCTTAGGTCGGATCTTGCCAATTTTCAATACCAACTAACAGGATGTTACTATCAACGTTCTGCCAAATTTTCAACTCGCTGGTGTTATTCTATCCAAAGCTATCGTAATTAAAGTAATATTTAATTTTTTAAATTTTGTAGGGGAGGTAGGCGTTCCTTGGATCTGATTATGCCCAACTTACTAAAACCCAAGCAGCTTCTCATTTCAGGGTTAACTACCAAAAATCAGATGTCTACGTCAATTTGTTCAAGAGTTATGGACAAAAAACCTGAAAAGTAGGGTAGTACGGGGCTCTTTGTAAGAAAATTGCCGTTAGTTTTCAACTGATCGATTTTATTTTTCCAGGGTAGTATAAGATTACCCTCACGAGCAATCCACCAAAGCCTTCTCTTGGCCTGATCATGCCCATTTTCAATACCAACCAACTAGATCATACTTTCAGCATCTGACCAAAATTTCAAGGCTCTAGCTTCATTCTATCGAAAGTTATCGTGCGAACGGACAGACAGACAGACAGACATGGCTAAATCGAATCAGGAGGTGACCCTGATCATTTATATATATACATTGCTATACCTCCGGAGCCTCCTTTAAGGTGTTACATATTTCCGTCGTGACAAAAACAATATACCCTATACTAAAAGTCTAGGGTATAAAAATATTTGGTCCAGTTGCGGGGCTTGAAACGTAGAAGACCGCAAAAATGCCCGGTGCGTTACCGAGCTAAGCTGTAGCATACTAAGTTGGTGTGCAAAATGAAACCAAGTGTCACAAAAAATTCCGGCAAAAATGTATTTATCCAAAATGCAGGGGCCCAAGGCCCGACGTCGGGCTGTCGCGCTACAATGATGATGATGATAGCAACCATAAATCATTCCTGTGACAAAGGTATATTTATAGTAGGGGGATTCATGCTCACGTCGTAAACGTCGTATTTGTCGTAAAGTTGTAAACTTCTGTCATTTTACTATGGAGATGACAGAAGCTTACGACAAATACGACATATACACATATACGACAGGGAGCGTGGATCCCCCTTGTATATTTGGAGTATTTTCATCGTGGCTACATTGACTAGTATTTTTTTTATGGATTTTAACAAAAGTCCATGACAGATTACATTCTGGTCCGCGACCAAATGGACGCATGGTGAAACGACTTTATGTCGTGCAAAATACCGCATTCTTGCCAATGCAAAATTGATAGTTTTGGGCTTGATTTAATATGGATTGACCTTTCAAACTAAGTTTTAAATTTAGTCCGGCCCGAGAATTCCCCGCTGTCATAAAAAGGGTAGATTGAGGACTAATGCAAAAAATTGAATACTTAGAACTTAGTCAACTCGATTATATTCTGAGCTTCCTAAGCACCTAACGAGAAGAAATTATATTACGTCTACACTATAGCCAGATTGCTTCACCAGCGGCTTAATCTGGGTGTTGTGAATTGAAAATCGGATGGATTTGACAGTTTCGGATTCATTTCAGCTGGCACAGATGAAATAATGTAGGTGTAGTGTGAACGTATAATAATATAACCCAAATGATTTACATACAAAATGTTTTGAAGATATTGACTGACATTTTATTGCAATGAAAATTCCATGTATTTAGTACAAATGCACCACCACCTGCATCTAAGGCCCGACGTTGGGCTGTCGCGCCGCGATGATGATGAGTACAAATGCACATACATGCTACTACCATTTGCTCCGATGCTGATTTGATGAACGATGCTATCAATGATTCTGCATTTTGCATATCATCATCATCGTGGCGCAACAGTCCGACGTCGGGCTCTGGCCGCCTAGATCGTTGTCCTCCAATTATCTCGGTCACGTGACCGCATCCTTCAATCTTAAAAGCCCAGTAGTTGCTCGGCGTCAACATATACTGAGCTCTCCCAATGAGCTCTCGATCTTTCTGGCAGACTAGCTCCGTCGACGCGCCGTCCGTTCGTTACTTGTTTAGGCATGCGAACATCGTTCATTCGTTATACATGTAATGTCCATTGAAGACGTTGTAGTTTGACGATTTGGAAACTTCCAGCTCATCGTAGCGTTCATACAACTCATGGTTGTACCGCATGCGCCAGCCATCTCGGTCGTAAACAGCTCCGAAAATTTGCCGAAGGACTTTCCGTTCGAACTTGTTTTCGATTTTAGAATGGCAGAAACCTAGAATATACAATAAATTAGGAAAAAAAAACATGATTACTTTTATTTAATTGTGAGTGAATTAGTACTTACCGTCATTTACCGACTGTTTTTGCGTATTTTCAAACTCCTTCAATTAAAATTGTTTAACCACAACGACCTTGTGGTACTATCTTGCGGAAAACTGTAAATATATAATGTACATTAAAAATTTAATTTCAATATCAAATTTACCAGCCCCCCCAAAAAAATATTTTAGACTACGCCAATGGCACATAACAAAAGACAAAAGTCATTTGGATGACAAAAGTCAAGTCGGCGATTCTTGTTTGCTTACACTGCACCGAATTCGTAAAAAAATGCAAATTTTAAATGAACACCGTGAAAATTACCAGTTGATTTTTAGGAGACTTCATCACAAATCATATAAATATATACTTACATGTGAAACGATACGCAATTTGGACGTAAATACGTGGTGTTTTCGCGACCCGGCACAACGCACTTCATTATTAGTTTTATAAAAGTTCACGGCAATGACACGCGCTAATTATGGGCATAATCACTTTTAAATTCGTTTGGAATCGTGTAATTAATGCCAAATCGGCTAAACACATGGCGAGAGCACTGGTATTTAGTCACGAAACTGACGATGCGACAAAAACTTTCGATCAGATGGCTTTGGAATGACGTTTCTGTCCAAAGTGACACAATCGTCCAATGACGTTTGTGTCCAAACTGACACAATCGTTCTACAAACTCAAAGAGGGGGAGAGTGACGGGATTACACTTATGTTTCAAACACGTATGGGCTCTGTGTGAAAATCCCCGTTCCATATTATCTTCTAGTTCTTTGTTCGGATGTTGTTCATTCAGGAGGATCTTACCAAATGACAAAATCAACCAATTAGATCCAAGCACAAATATTCAACAAAAATTTCAAGTCACCAGCTTCATTTTATCAAAAGTTATCGCTTATTTTAAGTTTCATTCGGAGGGGAGGTAGGGGTTTCTTTAGTCTGATGTTGCGAATTTTCAGTGCCAACTAACTACAACTTACTATCAACATCCGACCAAATTTCAACTTGCTAGCTTTATCTTATCGAAAGTTATCGTAGTTAAAGGATTATTTCATTTTTTTTTACATTTGTAGGCGTTCCATCGAAATTATTATGAACATCTTACTAGAACTGAATGAGTTTCTCACCCTAAGTTTATGTACCAAAAATCAGCTCCCTGCGTTAATTGGTTCAAGAGCTATCGACAAAATCCCTGAAAAGCAGGGTAATGCGTTGCTCTTTGTTAGAAAAGCACCGTCATTGTGGTCAATCTTATTTTTACAGGAGAGTACAACATGCCATTTTTGAGTCATGTGCCAAATTAGAGCTTTTCACGTTTATTCAATCGAAAGTTATATAGATATATAGATATATTTAATTATTTTGAAAATGTAGGGGAGGCGGGCGCTTCCTTGGCCGGATCACGCGCGTTTAAAGTACCAACCAACTAAATCATACTACGAACATCTGACGAAAATTTCAAGCTCCTAGAATCATTCTGTCGAAACGGACGGACAAACAGACATAGCTAAATGGAATCAGGAGCTGACCCTGACCATTTTTAGGGTTTTTATACTCTAGATGAAATCTGAGAGTATTATAAGTTTGCCACAAAGTTTGTAACGCTAAGAAATAAGGCTCGCAGAAAAAAATGAATGATACAGAAGCTCATATTATCACTCGAATATCTCAAAACCGGATGTCCGTCTGTCCGTCCGTCCGTCCGTGACCTCTCTAGCTCTAGAACGCGTTGAGCTATGAAGTTCAAATTTTGCACACGTTATTTTTGACAAAAAATGAAGGCTAAGTTCGTGAACGGGCTAAATCGCTCCACCCCTTCTACCCCCTCCCATACAAAATGACACATTTTTGATAATTTACAATAATCAGATTTTCTCAGAAACTATAAAACATCTTGCTTTGAAATTTTGAATATATCACTTTTATGATAATTGTAACCTACATTATAAAATTTATTGTAATCCTCACCCTCCTTCTACCCCCTCCCATACAAACTGCACTATTTCATGAAATACGTTAAGCCAATTTACTCAGTACGTATACAATTTATCGGGCTGAAATTTTGTACTTAACACTTAATTAACAATATCAGTTAGATTCAAAAAAGTAATGATTGCAACCAAAATTATTTATTGGCTTTAAACAGGTTCAAAATCATCTAGAGTATTGCATGATTGGGGTTTACCCCAATCGTAGTTCTTTTATGTTTTATATATAGATTGCCATACCTAAGGAACTTCCTTTAAGGTGTTACATATTTTCGTCGTGACAAAAACAATGTACCCTATATCTTAGAAGTTCTACGGTATAACTATACCTTATAGGGTAGTAGTCTAAGGTATAAAAATAGCTATTTAGTACTCGCATATCCAATTTGTTAACACCTGAACGATTTACTATCAGCTGTTCGAACTGGGAAGCTGACAATTTAGCTCGCAGACGTAATTAAGCTGTCGGTTTATTACGACGCGAGTAAAAATTTCAAATTAAAATGACGAGCCGCGAGCCAGTTCGGCGGAATATAATCGTTAGGATTGGTTGGGCATCATCCATTCACACTCGAACCATATGCATGTAATTTACACTCGAGCGAAGAAGTCAAGCGAGGTATTCACTACCGCCGTCACTCCGCTCTGCATAAAAGTAAATAGTGACAGATCGGCGACTACCTTTGCTTCTCGAGTGTAAATTGTACGCATATTGTTCGCGTGTCAATGGTTGATGCCTGACCATTTCGAGCGATTGGTAGGTAGGTATGGGTCCGTGTCACGAACTGAAGAATGTAGCAAGTGGCTCTCAAAACAATAATGATCCCGTACGGGAATGTGCTGTTTTGATTGTATGCTTTACACAAATAAAATGGGACCCTATCATTATAAAAAACAAGCTAGCCTTCGGCTTCGCGTGAAGGGTATCATACCTTCGTTATGTTTTGTGGTACATTTGCATTTTTGAAATTAGTAGTAAAGCTTGTTCCTATAAGAGGTATATGAAATAGTGGGCCGATTTCAACCAAATTTAGGAACGTGACTTAGCAGTCAATACGATTGAATAATATGCAATTTCGTAAAGTTATCTTCAGAAATAAAAAAAGTTTTTCTGACAAAAACTTAGTTTTGGGACGGTCATTCCTATGACAGCTATATGATAGAGTAGTCCGATTTTAACCAAATTCGGAAATATGATTTCACTAAAAACATTATTGATTATTGTGAATTTTGAAAACTATATCTTTAGAAATAAAAAAGTTTTTCTCACAAAGACGAATTTTTGGGCCGGTCGTTCCAATGGCAGCTATATGACGTCGTGGTCCGATTTCAACCAAATTAAGGAATGTGATTTATATAAAGATACTATTGATTAGTGTGAAATCTGAAAACGATATCTTTTGAAATAAAAAAGTTTTTTTTTTTCTTGTTGCAGTTTTGTGTTGCCTCCAGGGCGATTCTCACAAAGACGAATTTTTGGACCAGTCGTTCCTATGGCAGCTATATGACGTAGTGGTCCGATTCCGTTGGTTCCGACATATATACTGCGTGCAATAAAAAGAAGGCTTTGTACGAAATTTCAGCTTGATAGCTTTAAAAATGAGGGACTAGTTTGCATAGAAACAGACGGACAGACGGACAAAGCTTAATCGACTCGTCTCATCATACTGACCAAGAATATATATAGTTTATATGGTCGGAGATGCTTCCTTCTGTGCGTTGCAAACTTCATGACAAAGTTAATATACCCTATCACATCCGTGAAGGGTATAATGAGCTACTCTAATACAAAACATAAAAGAACTACGATTGGGGTAAACCCCAATCATGCAATACTCTAGATGAATTTGAACCTGGTTAAAGCCAATAAATAATTTTGGTTGCAATCTCGGATGCATCGTTAAGACGTAAGACGTAAGACGTAAGTCGTTAAGACGTTAAGACGTTAAGACGTATTTCATGAAATAGTGCAGTTTGTATGGGAGGGGGTAGAAGGAGGGTGAGGATTACAATAAATTTTATAATGTAGGTTACAATTATCATAAAAGTGATATATTAAAAATTTCAAAGCAATATGTTTTATAGTTTCTGAGAAAATCTGATTATTGTAAATTATCAAAAATGTGTCATTTTGTATGGGAGGGGGTAGACGGAGTAAGGGTAATCGATTAATTTTTTTGAACCTAACTGATATTGTTAATTAAGTGTTAAGTACAAAATTTCAGCCCGATAAATTGTATACGTACTGAGTAAATTGGCTTAACGTATTTCATGAAATAGTGCAGTTTGTATGGGAGGGGGTAGAAGGAGGGTGAGGATTACAATAAGTTTTATAACATAGGTTACAATTATCATAAAAGTGATATATTAAAAATTTCAAAGCAATATGTTTTATAGTTTCTGAGAAAACCTGATTATTGTAAATTTTCAAAAATGTGTCATTTTGTATGGGAGGGGGTAGAAGGGGTGGAGCGATTTAGCCCGTTCACGAACTTAGCCTTCATTTTTTGTCAAAAATAACGTGTGCAAAATTTGAACTTCATAGCTCAACGCGTTCTCGAGCTAGAGAGGTCACGGACGGACGGACGGACAGACGGACAGACGGACATCCGGTTTTGAGATATTCGAGTGATAATATGAACTTCTGTATCATTCATTTTTTTCTGCGAGCCTTATTTCTTAGCGTTACAAACTTTGTGGCAAACTTATAATACTCTCCGATTTCATCTAGAGTATAAAAAATGGTATTTCACAAATATTTCAGTCGCCGTTTCAGGTACTCAGTTTCAGATTTCCGGATTTCCTTAACGATTTGAACGTTTGTCATATTTCCCATGGCCACATTTTTCAAAAGCCGATTAAAACCTGTCTCTTGCGTTGTCCCTTAATATTGAAGTACGCACAACTCCAAATTTAGTTGTGTGCTCTGACCTTCCGTTAAATTGGTGATATTATTTCCGAGTATCTTAACAACCTTTTAAAATCCACTTATTAACGCATGAATGCTAAAATTCTGATACGGGATACTGAAAATTTATAGTACGTACGAGTACATGGGGCAACGAGTAGATATAAACGTAAAAACAAACGACATTTGTCAATAGTATGGGGAATTTGTGTCCATCGGTAATTGGCTTGATTTAAGCTATGTATTTTGAGCAAAAGGAAAATGATGAAAGTCTGGACGAAAGTACTTTCTTGGGCTGGCGTCAATATAGGGGAGGCTGGAACATAATCATTATATATCTAGGGTCGCGGGAGCGTCGCGCCCCGCCAAAGAAAAACGAAAAAATCGAAAAAAAAAAAATGGAAAAGTGACCAAGACTATGTTTACGCGACACAACAAGTACGTGTTTTCGGGCCTCTGTAACTCCGGCCCCGGGTGCTTGTTCGGGCTCAAATTTGGTATGGTCATTGTCTCCGGTCATCTTACAAAGTGCTGCAAATTTGATTCCGATACAAGAAAAAACACCTGAGATATGATAATTTGAAAACGGCTATTTTTCAATTTTTTCTTGTTCTCCTTGTTCTCGTTGTTCTTTGACAGAGCTACAACCTCGCAGGGAGCGTGTCGAGGTCCACTTTCTTTTCTCACGGATTGACTGTATCCCAAGGGTGTGAACAGGTTATCATTTGCTCTGATCCGTGCAGTAGATAAAAAGATACATCCAAAAATGTGAAATTTTATAGTAGAGTTACTCGCTTAAGTTTTTTTGATAAATTCAATGCGACACAGCAAATTACTCGCAAAGATCGCATACCGGCGGGGAGAGAGACGCAAACACCTGATTATGTGAGTAGTGACAACGACGGATGAAAACGTCCGTGCGTTCGTCGGGTGAGGAGAATCATACGAGTTCATGGTTGTGGGTGTGGCTTGTGGCAAGTACATGAGTGAAAAGTGTGTCATGAAAAAATTGAAACTGAATGTTTATGGCTGCATTTTAGGATGTTCGGAAAGAAAAAAACATGCTGTGTGGTATATGATTTAGGTAGTTTCATTTATGGCATATGAGATATGAATTATGATGTAAGATGATTTTTCCCAACGTTTGGAAGATGGGAAGCGATGTCTAGGCAAGATGGGTATCAGGCGAATGCAGTAGACTGTTAAATGTATTTTGAGTCCTTTGGGCCGGAAAAAGGATGTTCTTGGCAAGGAATATCGCTTCCTAGATGAGAATTATATGATCGGGTGTGATGAGGCGAATGTAGTAAACTACTGCACTTTGAGTCCTTTGAACTAGACAAATTATATTCTTGGCGAGAAAATTACTTACCACGAATGGGTAACCTGAGTGAACTCATAGTCCGGCAAGTATATCCCCTTTTTTATCGAAGAGTACCGCATTCAGTAGGAATCATACCGCAGCCCAATGTATAGAAGGCGAAAGTGTATTACTACTACTACTATGCAAAAAGATATGATATCTCCCAAAAACAACTCTGTTGTAAAAAATTCCCCGCCAAGACAAACCTCTCAACCGCAAAAAGGATTGATATGAATACAATACCGCCAAAGTACTCGTAGCTTCGCGCCTTACTCTAGGGTTGGCATTTAGAACGCTGATTGAATTAGTTAATTTCTTTCAAAGCTGATTGGCGGGGAACTTCATTGCCATAGACAAAATGACAGTGATAATGACAACGATGTCGTTCTGATAAAATGGTGGATATGTAGTTGCGTGCGGATCATGCTGTAAGCTCTTATGCCAAGTGTTATTGGCTTCTCGCCCGGATCTCGTTATAAAGCTTCCGCCTTACAAAAAACTAAAAATGCACTTCAGGCCAGAAGTGATTAATAGAAGATTTTCTACCCCGTTTTTCTTCATATTGTTCAGCTTATTTTGTTTAATGGAAGCTCCCCGCCAATCAGCTTTGAAAGAAATTAACTAATTAATCAGCATTCTAAATGCCAACCCTAGAGTAAGGCGCGAAGCTGCGAGTACTTTGGTGGTATTGTATTCATATCAATCCTTTTTGCGGTTGAGAGGTTTTCCTTAGCGGGGAATTTTTTACAACAGAGTTGTTTTTGGGAGATACGAGTATATGATAGAAAAAGCTAATTATGATTATGATGATGATACCGGTTAGGTATACCTGCTCAGTTGTATCGGCGCGAGTATGTTTTCCGGTATACCTTTGTACAAATACGCTCCGGTTTACCTCTTCGGCTTAAAAAGATACACACACGCTCCTGTTTACACTAATTGATACCTCTTTGATTGCCTGTGCAGGTCTAGACACTTATGCAGAAATACCATAACGTGATAACTCATAAGCTCTGGAGTACCTGAATAGCTGACCTGTGCAAGTATACGAGTACTTCTGCGGTACACCGGATCCATATGACCGACCATATGGATCTAAGGAGAGATAAACCGGAGCGTGTTTGTATCGTGTTAACCCGAAGAGGTAAACCGGAGTGTACATGTACTGAGGTATAACGGAGAGATAAACTGGAGTGGTAATTTCTTGTCGCTTTACATACTTCTCGGGTAAACCGTCGGGGTTTTCAGTCCAGTTTTTATTTGGCAAAGATTGACAATGGATTCAACACAGGACGCCATGGAGGTGGTTGGGTTGGGTTGGTTCTTGCTATACAGGGTTGGTAACGTTCAAAACACTTGTTTTAAACATTTGCTTAAAACGTTGTTTTAAACACTAAGGAAAAAAAACAGTGTGATTTAAACAAGAGTTTTAAAAACTGTTTAAAAGAGTTTAAGACTATGACTAAAATCATTGCAATCATTATCGTGGCGCGACAGAACGACGTCGGGCCTTGGCCGCCTGGATCGTTGTTCTCCAACTATCTTGATCACGTGAACGCGTCCTCCAATCTTGGATGCCCAGTTGTTGCGCGGCGTCCGCATATACCGAGTTCTCGGTCGTCCTCGCAGTCTCGCTCCGTCGACTCGTTTCCGTTCATTACTCTTTTTGGCTTACGATCATAGTCCATTCGTTGCACATGCCCTGTCCATTGAAGTCGATGTAGTGTGACGATTTTTGGAACTTCCAGCTCATCGTACAGTTCGTACCGGATGACCATCTCGATTGCAAACCGCCCCGAAAATTCGCCGCAGAAGCCTGCGTTCGAATGTGTCCAGCATGTTTCCGGAGGCTTGAGTTAGGGTCCATGTTTCGCAGCCATAGCATAGCTCTGGTCGTATGATAGTTTCTTACACGCGGAGCTCCGTGCTTCAGTCCACATGATTCGATTTCATTATGGCGAGAACCCAGTAAAAAGTCTAATTAGCTTGCTGTATCCGTCGCTTGATTTCGTTAGTTTCGTTGGCGTCGTTTGAATATGAAGTCGATCACGAACCCGATGTTGAGGCCCCCACATTTATGCTCGATTGTGCTGGTGTCCTTGTCCTCGATAGCATCATTATTTTAGTATTACCTTCGTTGATACGTAGTCCGACTTCTTTGCAGCGGTGTCGAGCGTTTGCAGAAATTCTTCTGCGTCGGCCAATCTTCGGCACATGATGTTGATGTCGTCGGCGTACTTGATAATTGTGTCACCTTGATGAGTAGCGTCTCGCGGTTTTCTATATTCATAGCGCGAATAGCGTATTCCAGTCCTAGGTCGAAGAGCGTCGGTGCCAGTCCATTGCCCTGCTATTATGGATCCTGACCTAGTCTATTATGGATACTGACCTGTGGAACGGAGTTAGTCATCGTCATCTTTATCAGTCGCATTAATTTTGCTGGTATACTAAATTGCAGCATGATGTTGTACAGTACACTACGATCGATAATGTCATATGCCTACTTGAAGTCGACAAAGATTTGGTATCTCGTACGTCTGCGCTTTATTCTCATCACTTCTGAAGTATCAGTTTGACCGTAAAGAGCTGATCGGTTGTGGAGCGACCAGATCTGAAACCGCCTTGATATGCGCCAGTGATTTGTTCGGCGTACGGTTTTACTTTATTTTCCAGAATTTCCACCAATATTTTACTGGAAAACAAACTAGTGATGTGCCCCTGTAAGTCTCACACCGCAGCTTATCTTACCTTGATGTGAATCGGACAGATAATGCTTCTACGCCAATCGACAGGGATCACCTCGTCCTCCCATAATCGCAGGTTTTGTGAAAAGTTTACTGCTACTACTATTTGCCGTAACCCCTAGTGTGGCATAGCGCATCAACTACTCCCATGTGTTTTAGGTGACGTTTGATTAGCATAAACTTGTTTCGGACGATGCATGTTTCTATCATAAACCTCCTGCTCATTCATCCGCATACCTGGAACAAGTCCGGAATGGTTGTGGCTCATTCTTATACCCCCTATTTCACAGGAAGGAAACAACTCAAACGTCTATGGCTACGACGGGACTCGAACTCGTGACTAAACGGTAGAATTATGCCCGAACCAGATTGAACGCAGAAAGCAGCGGCAGCTACAATAACAGCAACATTCAAATCTGCTTTCGCAGCTGTCGCTGTCGCTGCACTTCATTTAATCTGGGTTGCTTGACGTTAATGCATGCTTTCTAACTTGACATTTGGGCTGCAGCTGCCGCTGTTGCTGCATTCTGCGTTCATTCTGGTTCGGGTATTAGACGTCAGAATCAGACTGATGCCTGAATGTACTGAGTTACCGGCCTATGAAATGGTTGATTAAATGTAAATGTAAATGAACTCCGCGCAAAATTTTCAAAAAAGGAATCCCTGCGAGTCCATTTTTGAACATCTTTGCCCAACACCCTTCAATATTCCTTTATTTATGAAAATTTTGACTATTTTCTTACCGATCTGAATTTATACATACATAATTGATATTCAGCTTCTTAGCTCTCGAGGCGATGAATATTTATAAACATCCGAACTTTTGCCGAGAGTTGGGAGCGTGGAGCAACAAACTGAAATTGAAAATAGAAAGTACGGGGAATCATTGAATATTCAGCGTCGTTTACGTAATTGCTAAGAAATACAGACAAGATATTGACCTTGATTTCAACTGAATTTAATTGAATATCAAGTTGAAAGAAGTACTGATCAAACAATGGAAGTTCCAGTAGAACGCAAAACCTTTTTGCGCACCACAAAAAGAAATCAAACCATAGATACATGTATAATGCACAGCAAAATTATACATACTCTGTTACAACTCGACATCTATTATTTACTCAAGCCAGCAAAACAATTTTACCGGTATATTATGTATATTTCCGAATTGTTGCGCTGGTAACAGTGGAAAATTGTTTTATCTCGGCAAATTAATATGTATTCTCGGAAAATATTGCAAAGTGTCACCAAAGTCTATCCACAAATGTTGATACAGCATTTCAAGGACTAAATTACGCTTCAACGATTCACTGTAATTACCAACTTATATTTGGAATTAATGGCCGTCAATGATAATTGAATATTGTAAAAATAAAGATCTTTTTTTGGAATGATGAAAATGTTCATTATAAAGTGAATTCACTTACTATCAACTAGTCATGGTTGCCAATTCACGAACCTACTCTTTTTAACCTATTCCGTACACCGGACTAGGTCGACCTACTCCGCAATCAAAAATGATCAGGTTGAAAAATGGTCAGGTCGGAGCATGAAAACGAGCCCAGATCATATGGTTCCTTTAAGTTCAGGTCGGAGTCGGAGCAGTTGAAAAATGAACAGGGAGTAGGTTTAATAGTCCCGTCTGTCGGTATCGGAGCATGATCAGATAAGATCGTGTTAATCTTGGGGAAATAGAAAAATATGGGCGACTTAGGGCTATATGCGGGGGGTTGCAGCCCCCTAGGGGCGGAACTAGCCCAGCTCGTTTCAAGCCAAAATTGTCCATGCACACTTTGGGCGATACTGAGGGTTGTGAATCAACATTCCCTGGTGTGGGGTTCCTCTCACTACGCTTGCTCCGCGATTAAGGAAACACAACCCTCAGTATCGTTCAAACAGTAGTTACGAGAATGGCTCTTACTCGTATTTACAATTACTACTAAGACTTCGACGAACCTAGTTCACCCACTCTTCTGTTCTTTATCTGCAACTCCATGACGGACGACAAATTCGTTTCATATACGGAGTAGGTCTGCGAACCTAGTTTCTTGAACCTACTCCGTTGTCGGACTCGGAGTAGGTCGACCTGATTCGTAAGAAGAACAAGTCATGCCATGACTACTATCAACTGCAATAAACATGATTCCTTGAAAAAATTCAATCACCAGCGAGGCCAGCCCTTCTAATGCTGGGTTAGAATAGTTGGCTTCGGTTTTCATACCCTGTGGAGAATCGGATCAGGTAATCTTTAACCACACCATGTTTCCGATCTATCCATCCCTTAAGCCGCGTTTCCATTAGTAAATTTTTGATGAAAAGACTAGCCGAGACACAAAAATCGCATGTTGGAAAAACTCGTTGTTGTTCACACGTGTAAACAAAAGTCTTTCATCCAATTTGCGAGCTCACACAACATAAACATCACTATGAACACACACACACGTTTGAGACCGACGACACTTCCACGAAACTATAGACTGAACAACTTTGCTTCCGCCGCTTTTTCCTGGAATTAAAAGCTTAATTGCCAAAAAGTACTTACAGATGTATTATTCAAAATACTGTTCATCGCTAGCGACAACTTTCGCCCATCTCTCCGGCAATTTTTGGATTCCATCTCGGAAAAAGAAGGCGTCTTTCGACGCGATCCATGATTGGATCCATTTTTCGACTTCCTCGTACGAACGAAACATCCGATCAGCCGTGCCGTGCGCCATGGCACGAAGCAGATGGTAGTCGGAAGGAGAGAGGTCTGGGGAGTACGGCGGGTGGGGCAAGATTTCCCATTTCGGGGCGACCGGTAGCGCAGTGTATTGAGGCATCAGTCTCATGTTTGAATACCGACGTTTCGGGTTCGAATCCCGCCCACGACGACGTTCGTGGCCATGGATGTGCAGGAGGTGCATGCTGGCAACTGCATATTCCGAAACCAGTTTATGCCGAGAAACGTCAACTGGGCCACATGGAACAGTTGACGCGCTATGCCCCACAAGGGGTTAGGGCAATTGAGAGAGAGAGAGAGAGAAGTATGTCTTGACCACTTTTGCGACGTGTGGCCGAGCATTGTCATGCTGGAGGATGACTTTGTCGTGTCTGTCTTGGAACTGTGGTCGTTTTTCCTTTAATGCTCGACTTAAACGCATCAATTGCGTTCGGTACCGATCTCCTGTGATAGTTTCATTCGGTTTCAGTAGCTCGTAGTATATCACACCGAGCTGGTCCCACCAAATGCAAAGCATAACCTTTTCGCCGTGCATATTCGGTTTTGCCGTCAACGTTGAGGCATGTCCGGGCATTCCCCATGACTTTCTGCGCTTGGGATTATCGTAACGGACCCATTTTTCGTCGCCGGTTACGCTGCGATGTAGAAATCCCTTCCGATTCTGCCTTTGAAGCAGTTTTTCGCATGCAAATAATCGCCGTTCAATATCTCTCGGTTTTAACCCGTACGCGACCCAATTTCCTTGTTTCTGAACCATTCCCACGGGCTTGAGGCGTTTCGAGATGGCTTGCTGAGTCACTCCCAGTGATTCAGCTAATTCTTTATGCGTTTGGCACGAATCTTCATCGGGCAGTGCTTCCAATTCGTCGTTTTTGAAAAAATTTTCTCTTCCACTACCATGCTTGTCCTCGACATTGAAATCGCCACTTTTAAAACGTTGAAACCACTCACGACATGTTCTGTCACTCAGAGCAACATTATCGTAAGTATTTGAGAGCATTCAATGAGCCTCACCTGCAGTTTTTTTCAAATGGAAGCAGAAGATCAAAACTTGCCGCAAATGACGAGAACTTGGCTCAAAAACAGACATTTTGGATCGCGAATCTTATAAAAATTCGAACAACTTTTACTAATGCGGGGATGTCGATACGTTCACAGACGTTCAAACTCACTTTGTGACACTTTTGAACTACGTATATTGACGAGCCCTCACTGATGCAGCCGTCTGTCGAAAAACGGCGGAAGCAAAGTTGTAAAAAGACACCGCGCGATGCGGCGCCAGGAAAATTAAAAGAAAACCCGAACCGTATACTACAATATATACCCTAGACTTGTGCAGACCTAGTGATGATACCAAAAGTACCAATTGGCAACGACCAAATGCATTAGAAGTGAGTTTTGTATATGATCAGTTTGAACTGTGTGGATCCAATGCAATGTTTCATCGTTCATTTATTTGGATTTTGCATATGTATATTCGATCTAAAATTTATAGGGGAGGTTGCCGTTAATTCGATAATTAACTTCCTAACCCACACTAGAAACATTTGTGGAATTTTTCAAGCTGCTAGTTGTATCGAAAGTTATAGCTTATTTGAAGTTTAGTTTGTAGGGGAGGTAGGGGTTCCTTGGGCCGGATCTTACCCATTTTCAACTCCGACAAACTAGATACTACTACAAACAAAATTTTAATTCTATCGAAAGTTATGGATTATTTGAAGCGTCATTTGTAGGGGACGTAGGGGTCTCTTTTTCGGATCTTTCCCATTTTCAATTACAACCAACCAGATGCTACTGCAAGTCGCTTGTTTCATTGAATCGAAAGTTTTCGCTTATTAAGCTTCGTTTGTAGGGGAGGTATGGGTTCCTTGGGTCGGATCTTGCCCATTTTCAATGCCAACCAACTAGATCCTAGCATAAACATTTGACCAAAATTTCAAGTCTCTAGCTTCATTCTATCGAAAGTTATCGTGCGAACGGACAGACAGACGGATAGACAGACAGACAGACATGGTTAAATCGAATCAGAAGGTGATCCTGGTCATTTATATATATACACATTGCTATACCTCCGGAGCCTCCTTTAAGGTGTTACATATTTTCGTCGTGACAAAAACCAGAAATTTCTTCCGCCTCTCAGCCAAGGCTGGACACTGACAAAGAAGATGAAGGCCGCTTTCTTCCTTATCCTCATCGAAGTCCTCACAACTCCTGCAATAGCCGTTGTGAGGATTGCGGAGCCTCCATTACCCATTCAGTGAGGCGGCTATTACACTATAAAAGTGTCAAATACCTTTTATGGACGATATTTTAAAAGAACTTTTATGAATGATATTAGCCGCCTAAACAAGCAACGTTCATGTCACAAATCTTTTCGTAAGTGGCTATTACACTATAAAAGTTCTTTTAAAATATATTTTATAGAAGATATTTGTAAAAGAACTTTTATAGTGTAATAGCCGCCTGAGAGCGGTGTGGCAGAGCGGCTAGGGTCAAATTTCGGCCAAATCATCTTCGCCGTTTTGCAAGTATCGTATCGTTTAAACATCTCATGTTCGCCCTATCAACGACATTGGTTTTAATTACAAGTTTGCAAGACGCGATTGGTATTTTGATGTTCACGCAGTCCCCGTCAACAACACTGATTGTCCCCTCTCGAGGCACATCATTCGCCATGCAGTTGCCCGCGAAGCTACTACGGCTCGATATCCACAGCCACAGTTCATGATGGTTTTTCGATGTAGTCAAGACAGATTCGAGAGATCGAATTGCAGCCTGACTGTCTGTGTAAATAGTAACGTCTCTCCTTCCTCTCCATCTTTCAAAAGAACTATTCTTCCCTCTTGCAACAGACATAATACACCTCCAAACGTTTTCCATTTCCATTAGCAATGCTTTGATGCTTTCAATTTGAAATGTCGGAATCCCTCTAAATACGTTAGTCCTTAAAAGGCCTATTATCCCATTCCGTATCCGAGACTCAGGCTAGTATTTTTGTCGCATTTATCCCATTCATTTGTGCATTAACGGATATAGATATCTCGAGACAAAGTCGATATCTTTAAGATATCCCAGCTACCGTACAGCTAAAATGGGCCTTATTTTCTCTTCGTTAACTCTGATATATTTCTGTAGCAGCAATTTGATGTGCCAGTCGAACCAAAAGGAGCAGATAAGGACCGTCAATGTCAATCCATGTTTTCTAGCTTTCTTGTCGCCGTTATCTATATTTTTCTTGGATCATCATTCTAGTGGCTTTGCCTGCGCCGCCGAGAAAAAAGAAACTCGCTCAGGGATTTAGTTGAGCATTTCGTGCTTGGGTTGAAAAAGTTGAGCCGAAAATTCTTTGGAACATAGTAAAAGGACGACGACGTTGCGACGTACGATAAATTGACTCTTAATAGAAATTTTAAGACCATCTTTGAATGTTGTTCATGCTTCTGATTGAATTAAAATGCTTCTGTGGAAACAGTAGCGCAGTTGTCATACCACCCTAATGGAATGAAGCAGATCCTGAGCCCCCTCATACTGACATTCCTATATTCCATGACCAGACCATGAAGAAAAACATTATCGTAACTTTTCAAATTGCCGGATGGCTCTCTCGGGCTTCCGTCTAGTTGCAATCGATATATCCTAACTATTGCGATACCAACGGAAAAGCATGGCACTGGAGCGTATGTGTGCAGCAGTTCCGATAAGGATTGCAATCTCTCATAAATCCTTGGATATACGAGTATATTTGGTGAGATGTGTTTGTGATGGTGGTACTTTCTGGGTCATTCATTTTCTTAGAATTATTGGAACATGTACGGTACAAATTTACAGTTTCCTTCTTTGATGTTTATTTATTAAACAAGTAGTGTAAATGTATATCCGGATGCAGTTGTTGTAGCGGGAAAGTAGTGAATTGCATAGTCGAGGGAATACATATCTTTAAGATAGAGGCAGATGATGTCTAAATATTGTAAATTAATGTGTCTTGAATCCGGGTTAATGCACGGTCTAATCTTTATGTTTCTTTTCATGTTTCCGTATGGATTTATACAATTAGATTCTTCCCGAGTCCAAGACGGAGTTGCTCCTTTTCGGGTCCTCTTCAAATCTAATGGCACAAACCGGAGAGTGGGTGACATTTGTCTTTTAAAGGTGCCTAAAACCTATAGTATGCTATCGAAACGCCAAACAAGGCAAAGAAATGCTAGAGATGTTGACGCGCGCGTGCCCATGGAGGGGTAAGGGCAATTAAAACAACGGTCTTCTGGTCGAAGGCTAAACAGACCATAGGCTGACTAGTTATTTATCCATTGAAGGAATTGCTGAAAAGGAAGCAAACCCAAAAATACAGCAGTGTTGAAAGACAAGAGAAAAAATAGAGAAACACAATCGCATTTCAAAATCAAAATATAGTATGTATTTTAATAACATATAAACTGTGTAACACAAAGAGATCAAGTTAGAAATTCAATAAGATAGAACAAAGAATAAGAAAATAAAACACGCAAGTAGATAGGATAAGGGCATTCTAAATCAACTTGAACTTTGGACCCAACTGCTTTGAACTGCTTTTGAACCGCTTTGAACTGCAACTGAACTGCTTTTTAACTGCAGATGAACTGCAACTGAACAACAACTGAACTGCTATTGAACTACAACTGAACGGCAACTGAAAAGCAGCTGAAAAGCAGTTCAAAAGCAGTTCAAATGCAGTCAAAACCATAGTATGTGCACCGAAGATTTCAGCAAACAAATTGGCTTTTTCTAGCGATTCACTATATATTTTCCCATCATGTACAGGTGGTGGAATGCAGGAAGAGCTGAAGTTATTCTTCACAGCTTTGGCAAGTCAAGCAAGCCTTTGCTACCTTTTCGCTCAACGAAATTTTTTTGTCTAATTTGACAATCGAACTGAAATTTAGCTTTATTGACAACAGATTTACATGTGTTCCGCGCAGAGTTGTAGACCTCTCTCAGTTCGACACAGGGGCGTTGTTTGTATGAACGGTATTGTAACGTTTCTTACAGTCGGCGTGGCATAAGGACCGAAAAAGTCTACCAGAGAATGATTGTCCAACACCAACAGTAGTTTCTGCCAGATGACGTGTGCTTGCATACTGGCTCAGTCTCGGAGAGATGAGGGGGGTGTCTCTTGAACTCTGGCACTACTGCACTGGTACGTTTACATTAAAATCACACGTCAGGCCCTTAACACGGAGACCAAGTACCACACGAAGTTTAAATGTCTATCAATACCTAAAGGCAGATGAAGTAATTACTGCGCCATATTTTAATAATACCCAAAATTAGGAATCACGGATGGAGTGTGATTCGGTCGCTTTACATCCCTACCTAAACCCATAGTTAAAGTGTGCGACTATTTATTTTTTTCTCTAACACCCTCAGCGATACGAAATACCTGCTTGTTAACCTTCACATATCTGATTCCACTGTCAAGGAAAGTTTAAGACTGCTGAAAATTATCAAGAATTCATTCAAACATATTTATTTCCTTTTCAATTAATACGTACATGATACGAATACATATGTATTTATATTCTACTCAAAACCAGCGTTAATTCAGTGCAATTCCTTTCATATATTTTATGTATAAATTTTCATTTCCGGAAAAACCAAATAAAGAGACACCTCTACAGGGGAATTGTTATGTGCGCACATACCCAACCCAAACAGATTTAATATAAATATCTTTCCGATAGGATTTCATATGAAGAACGCGCATGCATATGAAATGGAATGCGTCCGTATTGCAAATTTTACAACATTTTCAATTTTTAGCCACGTTACGGCTGGTGATTAATTCCTAGAAATTGAAATAGTTAAAATTAAAAGTTATTTTGAGCAAGCAATAGATAAATGTAAGTAATTAACTAATAAATATAATAATAATTCGGGTAAACGATATAGAATAATTCTTTTTCTTTTCTTTCAATCGTGACACGTGGTTTATATGTGTTTTTCTTTTCTTCCTTTTTCTTAAAACGTGCGGGGTAGTGCACCATCCGAGTGCAGCTTATATCCCCCGAAGTCTTCCGTTCCAGCAGGATATTGAACTGCCAAAATAATGGTCACAAATGACTGCCAAAATTTTTGTTGGGCCGAGGTGCCGTATCCCTCAATTCATTCGAGGTCTGTTTGAGCATTCCAATTTATGGCCACAGTGTCTGTTTATAGCACCAATCATTAAGTTGATGTGACACCTCGGCCTTCAACAATGATTTTGACTTATAAGGCACCTGAAAAAAAAAGAAACATTTTCCGGTTAGGATCAGATCGTATTCTGATCAATCTTAAACGCAGACGAGCGCAGCCATGGAGTTCAAAGCCTTGTCAAGATGTTGCAGTCGAATCTCGATAACTCGAATATTCATCAACCGTAGACAATTTTCAGCTGAACTAATGGTCAGAATGCGGCAAGAATAAAACGAGAAAAAACCAAAAGATTCGAGTTATCGAACTTCGTCTAGAGTGCCGTAAAAATTAATCAAGCAGTATAACAGTACGAATATGTTTCCCTATTGAAATCAGGCTATTAACTCGATCCAGCTTTAACAGTCGCCCCCACAATTAAAATACATATTCGTTACATTCGCCGACACATTCCGGGTGAATGCAGTGGGTTTCGTGCTACTAATATGCCTGCGGCTGTTACTGTCTCCGGTCCGAGTAGAAAAAATGCGGTATTGGACGTTAGTAAGTCGATTGCCGGCCAGTGTAATACTGCCCCTGCAGCAATCATGGACTTACAGTACAGTACATTATGCAAGGGATAACCCTTCCCACAGGGAAAACTCGCCATAACTTTCGGCAGGATCACGTTTTCAGTAGCTCTCAGTCACTTTATCCTTGTATATCGCAAACTTAAAGAACAAGACCGAAAGCAACGGACCGCCATGCCAGTACGAAAGAAGCACTAGTCAGCTGGGCACTTAAAGGACCATAGTTTATGATTATGTGATTTGCCAAGGTGTCAGAAATTTGAGGCGTAGTGCAAGAAGAAGCAATGTCTAAATTTCTAGCAAAAAAAATCAATGCTAAAACAACCTTGTCGGTAAAATATCGGTTTCTCTACTCACTATAAGAATAAAAGGTATCAACCTAAAACTCGTTGTTATGACAACTATTAGTGCCAAATATGAATTTCCAGAAAAAAAATCATTTTTATAATGGTGGCACTGACATTTTCGTGAGAATTTTAGTTTTCACATTTCCAATATTTGCAAAAATTGACATTGGTTGTTCTTGTATCAAGTCCCAGATTTCTATTCACCGTGTAATCCTGCACTTTCACTAAATGGTGTGGAGGTTAGGCCTGTAAAGGTTATTTACTTGCCACATGGTCCTGCACTTCACTCCCCAACTTTATAACTTGTTAGATTTATGTTTCTTGTTTTTATAATATTAGGAAACGTACCTTTATCAGTTTTTTTATTGTTAGTTTTTTTTTCGCTTTTTCTGCAACTTCTCTTATTGTTTTAAAAATGCGGATTGGTTGGATGCTCAGATGCTGGCAGATGAATAATGAGTATCTGCACCTATGGCTGATATATGGCGGATATTCGGCTAAAATTGAAATCCAATCACCGTCCAAAATTAGTTCACTTGCAGTTATATTAATACTAAATATAATTATTCATGCCGAATATTACCTGTTTGTTGGTAAGAGGCTTGTATAAAGCACGACCCTTCGGCTACCTGGCTGGAAACGAAATGGCAAAGCCGTTCGCTTGATTTTGGAACCGGTCTGTTTCGTTAGGATTGACTGATGAAGGGCAGAATTGGGTGATGATCAAATATCAAATCGGTTCAGCACAAAACTGAAAATGGCATAATTGAATGCGTCGATATTAAAGGCCTGTACTCCCGAAAGTTTTTATTTTTGGTTGGTTTTGTTTTGCAATTTGGTCAATTTGATATTTGTTCATCAGCCAATCCTTCCCTAAACATTGCTATTATTACAGTATGACGCTTCTTTTTTCCTAATAGCCTCTTTGCAATCTCTGTTAAACCAATAGGTGGTAGTTGGTTTGATGTTCTTGAAGCTATGCGGGATGAAGCAGTACATTTCGTACCAGATGATATTTATAATCGGGGGAGATAGGCCTTTGACATTCAGGGAGCGAATAGTGAATCAGGTCGATATAAATTTGTGATCGGAACTTCCCAAAGGAGATGAAACCAGTACTGAATATTTTTCGGGATGTGAGGTGATAAACAAGTGCAATAAGTTAGCGTTTTGGCCTTCGATATCAAGTATTCTGGTTGCGGAATCTACTAATTGGTGTAGGTTGTATGATTCACAAAATAACTCAACCAGTCTTCCTATTAGGCTTGTGGACGAAGAGTACTTAAACCATTCAGTATTGTGTGCATTGAAATCGCCTGCCAAGTCGATTTCTGATGAAGGGAACTTCTCTAACAACTCATCGATATTGTTAGAAAGTATATCGAAGTAGTGTGCCGTATCGGAATCAGAAGTGCCAGGCTCCGATATAGAAAATACAAGAATATAATGTGTTTTTTGAAATTGAATCTAAACCAGGTGTATGTGAATGAGTGATTAAATAAAGTGAACTGGGGGCTGGGTGATTGAATAAGCGACATTATTTCTAATGTAGATTGCACTTCCCCTTTGGGGTGAGAAGATAGGCAAGAAGCGATATCCAGGGACGTAGTATTGGCTTGTATCGGAGTCGCTACAAACTTTCGTTTCGCTTAAAGCCATAACTGCTGGATTATACAACAACAGATGAGCATGCACCGCAGTATGATTCGCCCTTATTCTACGAATGAAGCAGAAATCAAATATGAATTCTTGCATGTTTCCGTGTAGGATCAACGAAACGTACAACGTTGCGGGAAGGATGGTGGATTTTGTGACTTAATAGTTAGACCAAGCAGCAAGGATCCGATCGCAGCTAACAACTACTGTTATTTCTACTTGTTAGTTACACTGGATCGATGTCTACCTATGAATTTGAATTGCATTGGCATTACGTTCAGAAAATGGACATGTTGTTAATTGTCTAAAAGGAATAGAGTCACCGAGGCCGTGCAATGTTGACACCAAAAGAGTCCTTTGCCACTGCACACAACATACACGCACACACAATATGGAACGGCGAAACTTAAATGTGGCGCCCAAATATGGCTAAAGCCAGGCTGGATGTATACATTTTTTTATTTTTAGATTTAAAAAATTTGAGGATAGCTTACGTGCACGTCTGCGCCTCATGACGGTCCGAACTCAACTGACCAAAATTTCAAGTCGCTGGGTTCGTTCTATCAAAAGTTATCGTTTATTTGAAGTTTCATTTGTAGGGGTTCCTTGGGTCTGACCTTGGCCTTTTTCAGCATAAACTACGAGTAACTAGATAAGATTAAATTACTACCAACGTTCCACCAATTTTCAACTCGCTAGTGTCATGCTGTCGAAAGTTATCGTAATTACAGGAATATTTAATTTTTCGATATTTGTAGTGGAGGTAGGCGTTCCTTTTGATCTGATTACTCCCAACTTACTGAAAATCAAGCAGCTTCTCACCTCAGGGTTGCATTCCAAAAATCAGATGTCTACGTCAACTAGTTCAAGAATTATAGACAAAAAACTTGAAAAGTGGTGTAGTATGGGGCTCTTTGTAAGAAAATTACCGTTAGTTTTCAACTGATCGATTTTATTTTTCCAGGGGAGTATAAGATTACGCTCACGAGCAATCTACCAAAGCTATAGCTTATCATGTTTATTTAATTGGGAGTTATAGAAACATTTATTTATTTTACGTATGTAGGGGAGCCATTCGTTCTCTTGGCCTGATCATGTCCATTTTCAATATCAACTAACTAGCTCATACTGCGAACATTGCCAACCAAAATTTCAAGGCTCTAGCTTCATTCTATCGAAAGTTATCGTGCGAACGGACAGACTGACGGACAGACACACAGACAGACAGACGGAGAGACAGACATGACTAAATGGAATCAGGAGGTGACCCTGATCATTTATATACAGGGTGTCCCAAACCCCAATGTCAACCCAGAAACGGGTGATAGGCCAAGTGGTGGCAGTTATCAAAAAAATATTAAAAAAAGTCTCCATCAATTATTTTTTGACTTATAGACATTCAAAAAAGAATTGGAAAAATTCATACCTTGTGATGATTTTTTAAGTACTGTTATTACAAATTTTTATTTCATTTTAATTTTTTTTTTATGAAGCAACCCTGACTAACTGTTCTATAAATCACAGTAAAAAAAAAGTAAAAAATTACTGTATTGGTTTTAAATAAAATATGACTTTTTTCCCCAATTTTGTACTCAAAATTATCACTTATCCCAACTTCAACTGACTGCACTGTAAAAAAAAATATACCACGCGGTTTTGGCAAGTAACTGTAAAAGATGGCGCATTTTGTCCAGATTCCAAAATGGTACGACTTATGTAGCACATGTAACCTTATGAATGATTTAGTGATTCAGTAACAATTTGATTATAAGACGCATTTAACTGCCATTATGCCATACAGATACAGTGCACGCGAATATGCTATCATGGATCTTATTTAAGAGGAATGCAAATTCAAAGCTAGTGCTGCAGCCAGACTTTATCGTGAGAGATATCCAAATGCTGAACGTTATCCGGATCACCGAATATTTATAAACGTACACTAGTCATTCTCAGAGGGTCGAATTCCACACCACATGGCAGGAGAGCCAAATTCCATCATGCTCTACGAGGAGGAAGTCTTACAAGCAGTCGAACAAGACCCCAGTGCCTCAGTACGTGCAATTAAATGTAGCACAGGAGTACCCAAAAGTACAGTACAAGGAATTCTACGGAGAAACAAGATGCACCCGTACCATGTTCAACGAGTCCAAAGTCTGCTACCTCGAGATTATCCGCAGAGAGTACAATTTTATCAAACGATGTTGCGTGAGTACAGAGAAGATCCCCGATTCTTTGACAAAATTCTATGGACCGATGAATCCACATTTTCTAAAGATGGTTACATTAACCTCCACAATTTACACGAGTGGCACATTGAAAATCCACATTTAATGCGGCAAAATAGAGCCCAGCATCGCTTTAAAGTGAACATGTGGACTGGAATTTTTAATGGCCAAATTATTGGACCATTCGAGCTTTCGGAGAACTTAAGTGCCGAGACATATTTAGATTTTTTAATGAATCATTTACCCAATTTATTGGAAGACGTGCCACTCAGTACTTTTGCAAATATGTGGTATCAGCACGATGGCTGCCCAGCGCATTATGCCCGTACAGCAAGAGAGTTCCTCGATAGAGAATATCAAGAGAGGTGGATAGGGCGGTCTGGTACAATTTCGTGGCCGGCACGTTCACCTGACCTGAATCCCCTCGATTTTTTTACTGGGGAGCGGTAAAAGAAAAGGTTTACACGAAAGAAATAGAAAATTTGGAGGAACTCCGCCGAAAAATTGCGGAAGCCGCTGAAGCCATTAGTTCCGGAAGATTCATCCGACTTATATATTAACTCGATCCTTTTTAAGAAGATGTCGTGCTTGTATTGCAGCTGAAGGCAAACATTTTGAACATTTGTTGTAAATTGAAGTTCTAACGTTTAATTGTAAATTGATTTTTTTGTTCAATAAATTACACTTTTGCCTAAATGAGATTATTACTTCTTTTCATCTCAATTAAGAGATAATATAGGAAGTGTCGTACCATTTTGTAATCTGGACAAAATGCGCCATCTTTTACAGTTACTTGCCAAAACCGCGAGGTATATTTTTTTTTACTGTGCAGTCAGTTGAAGTTGGGATAAGTGATCATTTTGAGTACAAAATTGGGGACAAAAGTCATATTTTATTTAAAACCAATACAGTAATTTTTTACTTTTAGATTATGATTTATAGAACAGTTAGTCAGGGTTGCTTCATAAAAAAAAATAAAAAGAAAATGAAAATTTGTAATAACAGTACTTAAAAAATCATCACAGGGTATGAAATTTTTCCAATTCTTTTTTGAATGTCTATAAGTCAAAAAATAATTGACGCAGATTTTTTTAATACTTTTCTGATAACTGCCACTATTTGGCCTATCACCGGTTTCCGGGTTGACGTTGGGGTTTGGGACACCATGTATATACATTGCTATACCTCCGGAGCCTCCTTTAAGGTGTTACATGTTTTCGTCGTAGCAAAAACAATATACCCTTACTTAGAAAGTCTAGGGTATAAAAATTAGAATGCTACGTTATTCGTTCATAGCGTATATCCAAAGTTTAATATTCACAGTTTTGTGTATCTATTTATACCTATAATTCATTATCACTTTTGGTATCCCCGTCAAAATCGATAAGATTGATCACTTTCAATCCGTGCTGAGTAGGTGCTGAGTTCCAAGCACATTATTCGGCTTACCAGTCAACAAAATCAGTTTTCGGTTTTCCTACAAAACACATAAAAGGATCCTCAATGGAATTCCGAACTTAGTCGGCATGCACAAATACTCATTCGAAGATAATGTTCCGAACATATTGCCATTGAGAACAAATAATAATTAAAGACACTCCAAGAACAAAATTTGAATATGTTCAACCGCACTCGGCGTCCCACCACTCCACTCCAGGAATATCCATGTCACAACGATATGTCCTTTGTGAAATTTTCATTCCACCGAAAAGGATTCATAGAATTAAGGATGCATGGCCGCAATAAGTTCTATGGGAATGGCATTCCAATGGAACATTTTGCGGATAGTTCCTAGTTTTCTGGGGTCTTCCGGTTTTGCTAGGATAGAAATTGTATACGACCATAACAACAACAGTGCAGTGTAGAAACGTTTCGTGCAACAAAATGGAAAAAATGTATTTGATCTGAAACGGACATCGGAATTTAAAGTAGATTAAAGTTTCATTTTATAAAATAGTTTTGTCGTCATTTGTGACTCTTTTGGGTTTTGTGTTGAGGTCTAATGTTTTATACATTTTATAAATGATGTTGTCACCTCAGTCAGAGTGGGGTTTTACTTTAATTGAGTCACGTGACTTCTGCGGAAAAATGACGCATGGACTAGCAGTAAATATTTTACCTTAATGAAAGAAATATTCACCAAGTAGCTTTGCAGATATCGATCTTAAAAAAGTTAAATGAAAATTTATAAAGAAACTCGCAAAAGTTGAAACTTGAAATCAGACCGCTGACAAAATAATCCGGTACGCGTGACTCAATGTGAGACGAAAAGCCACAAGAACACAAAGATGGTACCCAAACACCAGCATCATTTCCAACAAAAAATCTTTCCGAAAATAATAATACCGTCATTTTTCGCAGGGTTTGTTTTCATTGACAATATTTTGAAGAAAGTTTTAATTAGAGTGAAAGCAAGGTTGACGTCAGCAGAAAGTATTCTTGCATGTTACAAAAAGAAGTATAATCTCTAAGTTGTTGGGACTCCCTTCCGACATATAGCAGGACACAAGTGTAGGTTGTGCTCATATACTATGTGAGTTTATGTTTAACATTTGTTTAATTTATTTGAACACCGTCATTTCGATGAAAGTCTGTAAAGTTATGAAAACATTTGAAATGCCCTCGAAAGCGATGAGAAACTCTCGTGCGGATTTGTACACGCGAAAATTTAATTAGATTGTGAAAGTTTATAATTTCGATGATGAGGCCTTTTTTGATGCTAATTATAAAATTGATTTCTAAAAGCGACTTAGGACTATTTTGTAGGATTATAATGTGAATGCGACCGGTAGCGCAGTGTGTTAAGGCATCAGCCTCATGTTTGACTACCGGTGTTTTGGGTTCGAATCCTGTCCACGGCGACGTTCGTGGCCATGAATATGCATTGTGCAGGAGGTACATGCTGGCAACTGCATTCTCCGAAACCAGTTTATGCCGACGAAACGTCAACTGGGCCACATGGAACAATTGACGCGCTATGCTCCACAAGGAGTTAGGGCAATTGAGAGAGAGAGATAATGTGAATGAAAGAAAAGTGGAATACCTAAATTGGGGGATAAGCTTTAGTGGCAAAGAGGCATATGATCGGAACGAGCCACAAGTTTTAAGAATGCATGAAGTATTCACTCAAAACTGTTCACAAATGTCGAGGGTATCGCGAACCTGGAAAGTCACTCCGAAGACCACTGGCCGAACAGCTCATCTCTCAGTCAATTAGTACATTAGCTCCGTTCGATGCATTCGGACTAGAGAAATTATCACACAGAACTACCGCCGGCCTTTGACACAGGACTCGTATGGGATCACATCTGGACCAGAGTTGAAAGAGACTTGGTTACTACCCAATTATGTTAGCCATACGGCCGAGACGCTTTATGGCCAACATCAAGACTTGGCTGAACGTCAACATTTTGTAATGGACGGGTTGGTGGACATCCGAAGATGCCCGTGGGGATATAGCCTAAAGTAAGCATATGACATCTGGCGAAGAAAAAGGCCCCCCAACGAGCTAAGCTGCGGCTTATGCTTGCTGTAGCTCAGTTCGGGAGCCGTGGGCGGGGTTTTCGCCTCTCATTGATCCTGTCTTTTACGTATTAACAAAAATTCATAGGCCTGGGAAGACAATACAAACATGACAGGCAAAAATGGAAAATGAAAAAAAAATAAGGCAACAAAGATGGAATGGTTGGCGGACGGCGCAGATTACGTCACGCTTGCATCGGGGTCGGCTTCTGGTTTCGTACTACCGACAGATCCATACTCATCAGGTGCTGTCATAGATCTGCCGGTGGAAGCAGCACTACCAGACCATAACATACCATAATATGATTAATTACAGGTGGTTCATTATAATTTTAACGGCAATTTGCGCCTCTTCCATTTTATACTGAACCTGCAATTCGGCCCCCACGCGGCGAATTATTTGAATTTGCTCGTCAGACCGTTCGATTCATTCATGATCTTTGTCCGCTTTGCTCGAACACAACTATTGTTATTACCACTGCCAAAGAGGATTGATAATTCTACAAGAGCGATCACACCATAGAATTTTCCCCTCTTCCAAGAGATTCGTATTTATTGACAAATTGTATATAGGTAGACTTCACAAGAAAGCTTCTTCCATACAACTTTAGCCTCCGGCGGTAGATTTGTATGTATTGATTCTCTTGTGTATCTATACTGTGTAGTTTATTCTATGTTTATACAATTTGTCAATACATACAAATCTCCTGGCAGAGGCGACAGTTCTATGGAGTGATAACTCTTGTGGAATCTATACTATTTGCCACTGCCATCCAGGCAATAATATCAAAGTACAGAAGTCAACCATATGTGAACAAAGTGAAGAACGCGTGCGATCGACTTTGTAAAATGATTTTCGTACGTGCGGGAATGCGGATCTTGACCACGATGTTGACGAGCCGGACCAAAGTTTCACCGCCAAACATCTAGTCCTGTCGGCAGTGAAACTTTCGTCTGGCGTGGTGAAGACCCGCTATTTTGGGGCGCATCAATCCACAAAATTATTAATACAAAAAAAACCGATACTTACCCTATGAATTCCGATGAAAAGGTCAGAAATTATCTGGAATGTTGTCATTTGACAACCACTTTGAAGTCACTTTTTGGGGAACTTCCAGGAGTTTTCGTTAAATTCACCGGCCCGAGGATTAGTCCCAGGGTAATACTGCACAATTCGCATTAGCGAAATTGCCAGCAAATTAGTGAAAATGAGAAATTTCCCGTTTCGAACTTTCATATGGTCATGGTTGCCAATTCACGAACCTACTCCATACACCGGAATAGGTCGACCTAATCCGCAATCGAAAAATGATCAGGTCGAAGCATGAAAACGAACCCAGAACATATGGTTCTCTTAAATTCAGGTCCGAGTCGGAGCAGTTCAAAAAGGAACAGTGAATAGGTTTAATAGTTCCGTCTGTCAGTATTGGAGCATGATCAGAACAGATCGTTTAAATCTGGGGGGAATAGGAAAGTACTAGATGAGAGAACTGAACTATTGATTAGATTAGATCAGGGGTCGGCAAACTCCGGCCCGTGGGCCAAATCCGGCCCGCGTCTGGTTCTCATCCGGCCCGCGACCTAATATTGTTTTTGACATGACAAAATCAAATTTATATAAACACATGATTTAAAATCGAATTTTGTTTATCACAACGAAGTGTGTTTGATTTGAATTTAAAACAAATATATATTTGTTACATTGGAGACTCCATTGGAATAATAATCCAAACAGCAATATATTGTAAAAACCGATCACAGAGTCTGTGGTGGGGTATTTGAACCAAACACTAGGATCTTGCTATGGATGTCTGGCCCAACGTATATTAAGTCTATTTTCATTTCATTACGTCCTGCGCCAAGGAAATATTAATTCGGATTGCTACCTGTGCAGATAATAATTTAGGCATTAGAGCACGTATTCACTCTTTATCAAAAGATCTTATTGAGACTAGTAAAACGGTGCTTCGAGGTCCTTGAATATCTGGTGAACACCAAACTGATAATTGAAAGTTTGGTTCACTTGGTTTTATTCTGCGTACCGGCTGTGGTTCGCGCCTCTCACGGTACAAATAAATAATAAATAACTGGCGCAACAGTCCAATTTGAACCACGGCCTCGAGATGAGTTAGCATCATCTCATTTTCTAGATCGTGACGGTTTTTGTGCAGAGGTATGTGATCAGCAATACGCTCAACCGAGTTATTTACCCCATAATGGGTACTCATTTAACAGCTGAGTGGGCTCATAGTCCGACACGTAAATCGCCGGAATCGAACCGGGGCCCAGTGCGTTGAAGGCGGACGTGCTAACCGTTGCGCCATCCGGACTACTACTACACGGTACAAATACTTGTCCAATAAATTCATTTCGCTTCCGTCACCCTGTATACGGAGGTTTAAACACATCATCATCATCATCGTGGCGCGACAGCCCGACGTCGGGCCTTGCCCGCCTGGATCATTGTCCTCCAATTATCTCGGTCACGTGACCGCGTCCTCCAATTTTGGGAGCCCAGCAGCTGCGCGGCGTCCACACCTACTGAGCTCTCCCAACGAGATCTCTGTCGTCCTCGCAGTCTCGCTCCGTCGACTCGTTCTGCATTCATTACTCTCTTAGGCATGCGATCATCGTCCATTCTTTGTACATGCCCTGCCCATTGAAGTCGTTGTAGTTTGACGATTTTCGAGACTTGCAGCTCATCGTACATTTCATACAACTCATGGTTGTACCGGATGCGCCATCCATCTCGATCGCAAACAGCCCCGAAAATTCGCCGTAGAACCTTACATTCGAAAGTGTCTAGCATGTTTTCGGAGGCTTGAGTTAGGGTCCATGCTTCGCAGCCATAGCATAGCACTGGTCGTATAATGGTTTTGTACACGCGGAGCTTCGTGTTTCTGTGCACATGTTTCGATTTCATTATGGGGAGAACCGAGAAAAAAGTCTTATTAGCTAACTGTATCCGTCGCTTGATTTCGTCAGTTTCGTTGGCGTCCCTTGACAGGTTGCAACCCAGGTAGATGAAGTTGTTCACGAACTCGATGTTGAGGTCCCCCACGTTGATGCTCGGTTGTGCAGGTGTCCTTGTCACCGATTGCATCATTATTTTAGTTTTAGCCTCGTTAATACGTAATCCAACTTCCTTTGCAGCGGTATCGAGCGTATGCATAAGTTCTTCTGCGTCAGCCAATCTTCGGGACATGATGTTGATGTCGTCGGCGTACGCTGCTAATTGTGTCGACTTGATGAGTAGCGTCTTGCTGTTGTCCATATTCATGGCCCGAATAACGTATTCCAGTGCTAGGTTGAAGAGCGTCGGTGCCAGTCCATCGCCCTGTTTCAAACCAGTGCGTGTTTCAAATAGATCAGTAAGTCTATTCTGGATCCTGACTTGTGAGACGGAGTTGGTCATCGTCATCTTTGTCAGTCGCACTAATTTTGCTGGTATACCAAATTGCAGCATGATGTTGTACAGTACTCCACGATCGATACTTTCGTATGCCTGCTTGAAGTCGACAAAGATTTGGTATACGTTTACGTTGTATTCCCAGCACCTCTGGAGTATCAGTTTGACTGAGAAGAGCTGATCGGTTGTGGAGCGACCAGGTCTGAAACCGCTTTGATATTCGCCAATGACTCGTTCTGCGTACGGTTTTATTCTATTTTCCAGAATTTTCGTCAAAATTTTATAGGACGTACAAACTAGTGAGATGCCCCTGTAATTCTCACACCGCAATTTATCTCCCTTTTTATGGATTGGACAGATGATGCTTCTGCGCCAATCGTCTGGGATCTCCTCGTTCTCCCATACTCGCAGGAGTAATTGATGTATGGCATCAACTAGACTCGTTCCACCGAATCTTAGCAGTTCAGCTGGGATCTCGTCAGCGCCCGGCGCTTTATTTCGTTTTAGTGACCGCAACGCGAGACCAACTTCCTCTACTGTCGGGGGTTGAATGGGTGGGCCTAGATCAACAATATAGTCGAGAGCTTCCTGTGTGGGGATGTTAGATGGTCGGTTTAGAAGCTCTTCAAAATAAGAGGCCCATCGTTTGTTAATACCATCGGTGTCGCTGATGATGTTTCCATCCTTGTCCTTACAAAGGCTAGTCCTGGGTTGGTAGCCGTTCTTGATTGTATTTACTAGTTTGTACGCTTGTCTGGTGTTCCTATTAGCTAAGTTTTCGTTTATGTTCAGCAACTGCTCGTCAAAGTATTTACGTTTCTTACGTCTAATTATTCTATTCGATATTCGCCGTAGCTCGTCATATTTTTCTCTTCTGGCTCTGGTTCCTCGTTGAATCCATTGTCTGTAGGCCTCGTTTTTCGCGTCAAGTGAATTTTTGCATTCTTCGTCGAACCAGTCATTTCGCGCTCGCCGGGCTTTATATCCCACGACCTTCTCTGCGACATCCTTGATGGTACCCTTGAGTTCTTCCCAGAACCCATGGACGCCTGTGTTGCTGATGTTGTGTAGCATAGGTGATAGTTTTTCCTCAAGGGTGGTAGTATACGCCACCGCTGTAGCATCACTCAAGAGCTTATCAACCGCAAAGATTTTGGGAGGGCTGATTCTTGACTGGTGCACTGAGGAGATTCTACATCTGTAGGTCGTCTTCACCAAGTGATGATCTGAGTCGCAGTTTGCTCCTCGATAGGAGCGGACATCCATGACACTAGACGCCCATCTCCTGCAAATGAGGACGTGGTCAATTTGGTTGACGGTATGTGCGTCTGGAGACTTCCAGGTCTGCTTGTGAATGCGTCGATGCGGGAAACACGTAGAGCTTACGACTAGATTCCTGCTGCAGGCGAAGTCGATAAGTCGCTGGCCGTTATCGTTACATTCTTCATGGAGGCTGTGGCCTCCAGAGGTCCCCCGATGCCAACTTTCATTCCCGACTTTCGCGTTAAAGTCTCCCAGCAGCAATTTGACGTCGTTTGTTGGAAGTGAGTCGAAGAGAGTTTCAAGGCGGGCGTAGAACTCGTCTTTTACTGCGTCTTCTTTAACTTCAGTGGGGGCATGCACATTGATGAGTCAGAGATTGAAGAATCGAGTCTTGATGCGAATCGCACACAGCCGTTCATTTATGGGTTTGAAGTCAGTAATATGCGGTTTGAGGTGATTGTTCACTATAAATGCTACTCCAAACTCCTTGCGGCCCGATGGTTTGCCACTTGTAAAAATTGTGTGCGATTTCTTGTCATTAATCTCGCTGCCAAGCCAATTTGTTTCCTGGACTGCAGTAATGCTCAGTTTGTACTTTTTGACCTGTTGAAGGAGGGCCTTCTCGGCCCCCGGTTTGTTCAGGGAGCGTACATTCCAGGATCCGAAAGAATAATCCTTTATTCGTTTGCGTGGTCGTCGTTGTTGATCCGTCCAATCCGAGGCTTTTGTTCCAGGTTTCTTGACATGGAGTGGTTTTTACAAGGACGAGTTGTCAGCACGTCGCTTAACCCCATTCGGGGGATGGCCTCGGAGATAGCTGCTTCAGATGGTTTAATAAACGTGCTGGAGCCCACACAACTATGTAGCAGGTCCAACTACGCAAGTCATTCCATCCTACTAGACCTGAGACGCTTAGGTGTTTGTCAGCCATTCAGGCTGCAGCTATCTGCCTTTTCCAAACTGTCTTATCGCTAAGACATTGGCCGTCAGCGAATTGATACACTGCCGTTACCAGGGGGCGCCCACGCGGAGGACTATGGAAAAGGTCTTAAACACAGCATATTTTCAATTTGTCTAGCAATATTAGCCTGCAGAGATTCACGTTTTACTGCGGTCTCCCCTGTCAAGAATTTCAATCGCTGAAATAGATTTCCACTTTAGGCAATACGGTTTTTCGTTATTCGGCGTTAAGCTTTGGTTATGATGCAAATATATATTACATACTAAGGGGAATTCACTCAGGACTCACCCGCAATAACAACAATGCAAAAAATAAGGAAATTACCTGAATTTTCTTTAAGTTCGGCACAAAAAAATAACCGTTTTTTTCTTCTTCTATCTAGCAATTACATTGCTCATAATTTCTATTCAATTTCGTCTACATCAAATTACATATATCAATAATGATATCTTATCTGTTTCGTTACTTCGAACTGACGAAATCGATACAGGTTTGCGTTAATTTGCAGAAACACATATCGATTTCGTCATTGGATTTGGGCGTAATAGATACGATACGGCTAACGGCTAGGGCTGCTGGCACACGGTAAGCAATTTTATTTCGAATTTGCTATCCGGCCCGCTGAGCTTAAAATTTTAAAAATCTGGCCCTTTTCAGAAAAAGTTTGCCGACCCCGGGATTAGATGATGTGACATATGTATATACGATGTTGCTACGCTATCTTGTGATACAGAATGAAGTGGAGTAAATTTTCAATTGGATTTTATTGATGTTGGGTGGAGTGAAGCTTTTCAGCTTTTATTGTGTTGTGTATGGTCGTGGCCGTTGATGGATTGGGGGGGGGGGGGGGGGTTGGGTCGGTGATTGCGAATCTGGAATCCAAATGGCAAAGAAACTAAGGACCCAGAATTGCAACACTTTTTTATAAAAAAATAAAGGAGTTTTCTAGCGGCAACCGTTTTTTTTTATAAAAAACACGGCCAATCTTGCTGGAAAAAGCTGGTAGGAGCTTTTCGGGTCGCTGATTGCGAATCTGAAGTCCAAATGGCAAAAAAACAAAGGTGGGATCCAGAATGGCAACACATTTTTTTATGTAAATTAAGCCTAAGTTTGGTTGCCGCCGAGTGTGTTGTATGCGAGGCAGGTTCGTACTACTTAAAGCGGGTATTTCCGCTTCAGGCAGTACAACCCTACCTTACATACATCATCATAACATTCCTTTTGCTCTGATTTTAATCAAGAAGGGAGGAGCTTAAATGACACAACGTTCTTTGAACGCACATGAGCACCGGGACTTAAGGGGGTGTCCCCACAGAGGAGAAATTAAGGTAGCAATTTTTCTATTTTCTGGTATATGCAAACCGGGTGTCTTGAAAAAAGGAACGAAGAGTATATTCCATTTTTGCAGTTTCTTTAAATTTTAAGAAAGAGGAATAGAGGCGGAGGGGCAACTGTGAGATCAGAATTTGTCTCACCCAGCAGGGGCGCCGAGCGAGAGCAAAATAAATAAAAAATAATTCGGGCATGTAATAGAAGGCGACTAATAGGGACAGGATATGTATGCCAGCAACTTTCACTATCCGAATACTTGCAGATGCTACCGAATCATCAGCTATGCCTCAGATAAGTACTGACTCAACGTTAACGACTTTTGGCTGTTGTCAATGGCATAGATTTGTTTCTGGAATGTGCGTACTCTCCTTGACAATGGATCAGCAAGTTCCCAGAACGCACCATTTCTTCAGTTGGAGAGTCAATTTCTGCGGAATAAATTAAACATCTAACAGCCCCCATATACGATGCAATTCGTCGTCAGGTAGATCTGACGATATTGTGATCGTCAGATCACTTTGACAGTGTATGTGACTATCGCTGGCGATTTTTTTCAAAGTTCAATATAATTTCGATCGTCAGATATTTTGTGGCGATCTCTCGTCAGATCGATCTGATGATGATATCGCACAGTCTATGGCGGGTCTAAGGAGCTAGTGAGATAAGATGGTGGAACTGCGCAAAATTTATCTGGACAAAAATGAGAAACATCACAATTATACAATGCTACGCTCCGACTGAGCCCGCCTATGTTGTGGCGAAAGACTCCTTCTACGAGCAACTTAACGCCAAAGTAAAACACCCAAAGCTGACATTGTAATAGTTATGGGAGATATGAATGTGAATGCTGATATCAATGCTCTTAGGCATGTTATATTTTTATATTTGATGGTCGTACGTCCAGTTGTGACTTATGCGGCGCTAGTTTGGTGGCCCAATACGAATCAGCGTTGCACCATACAGCTTTTTGTAGTAAGTTGCAGCGCCTTGCATGCCTTGGTATGGCAGGATCCATCTGTATTTGTCCGACATCGGCTATGGAGGCGATTGTTGGACTTACTCCGCTGCATATTTTCATACCAGAGTCTGCGGCACTGAGCGCTCTTTCAATGCGTCTAACATACGATGGCTATGTGTCCAATCAGGGACACATGAGCATTCTGGAGCGGATCTCTGGCATGCAGATCTGCTCGAGATCTGATTATATGACTCGGAAAATATGCTTTGGTAGAAAATTTTCGGTCTCCATCAGTGGACAGGGACAGTGGCATTCTTTGCTCTGTCTCCCGGTATACCATGTGGCTTACCGACGAATCTAAAATGGAGCTGGGAGTTAGTGCTGGAGTCTATGGACCGGACACCAGGATCTCCATTGCTATGGGCGTCTGGCCTAGCGTTTTTCAAGCTGAAATCCTTGTCATTGAGGTCTACGCCAGAGACATTCCGGACAAGAAACTCAAAAGCGCTAACGTCGCAATCTGCACTGATAATCAAGCAGCCATTAAAGCTCTTTCTTCGTATAGTTTTGCATCGAAATTAGTGAAAGAGTGTTTTTTTACCCTTCAGTGTCTGACAAACACCAATCGGGTTACTTTATGTTGGGTACCTGGCCATCAGGGCATCCCTGGTAACGAAGCTGCCGATGGACTTGCTAGACGAGGCCCTTTGGATACATTTTTCGCGCCTGATCCTTACTGTGGTCTGAGTTGGGCTAAAACAAGATCACTAGTGAGAGAGTGCTCGACCAATGAAAGACTGTGTCACTAGGAATGTCTTCCAGGACTGCAGTCCAAAGATCTTATAAAACCCTACGGTCTCTAAGAAACCAGCCGCCCGGGTAAAGCGGACCTGAGGTTAATCGTGGGTTACCTCGCGCGGCACCATTGGGTGAGATATCACCTCAACAAAATAGGTCTATCTATTGATACGGAGTGCGGGCTTTGCCTGGAGGACACAAAGTCCACTAAACATCTTCTCTGCGAATGTCCGGCGGTAGCCCGTTCTAAGTTCTTGTTTCTTTGAGACTCCATCGTAAGCCCAGCGGTTGTAAGAAGCACCCCTACAAAGGATCTACTAGCCTTCATTAGGCTGGTTGAGGGTCTTTTGAATTATTTATGGCTATGTCACAATAGATCTCATGGTCGCAGTGCCCACCCTTGGCTATCTTAGCATGTCCTTGTTATTATTACTATTATTATTATTAGGCATGGGATGGAGAGACACCGTCTTGGTGACCGAAACGACAACGGTGAAAGTTTTGTAGAGTTCTCCAACTTCCACCGTCTCCTAATCGGTGGTACCATGTTTAAACATCAGGACACAATCAGTTGGTTAGGCAGAAGAAGATGAAAGAAGCAGTAACTTGAACGACATATACGGCGGGGTGGGAGTCATCATCGTGTTATGCGTTGAGTAGGATTCTCCGCTTCACTTGCCTCTCATTGACTTCAAAAAGGCTTTCCACAGTGCGTAGGAGAGGCATCCCTGAAAAGGGGGGTGCATCCCCTAATCGATCCTATTCCTCATTGGCGCTGTGTTACTTGCAGCCCTATGTGGATCCAACAAATATGGACCAACTCATCTACCTAGGTAGCATTAGTGACGAAAATGGTGGTACGGAGCAGGACATCGCTCGTCATATTAATCAAGCTAAATGCGCATTCGGCGAGCTATCTAAAATCGGCAATGCAATTATCTTAGTATTAAGACCAGGTTGGGTTTGTTTTGTTCCCTGGTACTGTCTATGTGCTGTTGTATGGGAGTAATAAATGGAAAGTTTCCGCAATGGTTACCATAAAGCTGCAAGATTTCGTCAACTCATGTCTTCGTCCATTTCCTAAGAATCTTCTAGCCCGAAACAATATCAAATGAAGAGCTAAGTCGACGTACGGGGCAGATGCCAATCTACGAATTGATACGCAAGCGAACATGGCAGTGGATAGGTCACCAATTGCGGAAGAGTGATAACTGTATCGCTGTACATGCCATGAAATGTGACCCCATTTCCAATGAAGGCCGACCAAGTCGTTGTCCTAGGAAGTCATGGCGCCGATCTGTGGCGAAAGAGTGTGAGTTGCTGGGTAAGTCGTGGGGCAGATGTGCCACATTGCCCAGAACTGAGTACGCTATGGCCCACTAGAGGTTAAGGCAAAATAGTATAGTATTATATGCACCAACACCACCGATATTTAAAAAGAAAACTGTATAGTTGGAAGCTTTTATTCATTTACAGCGGATTTCTCAATGTTGAAGGGCTAATTGCAGTCTTACAAAATTAAAGAATAAAGCTTATGTATTGTAATAAAAATAGGTGTTAAAATCAAAATATCGAATAGCTGTCTACCCCTACGGATCCACTATAATCAAAATGTTCTTAGTTTATGATGGTACGAATACATACTTATACAAATGTCGATGATGTGTTTGTTCGGGTCCACCAAACCATTTCGACCATCTTCCCGTATGTATAGTTTCATCAAAAGCTAATTAATTTTCAATAATAGCAACCCTCCCAAAAATAAATCCTTTAAAAGGATTTATTTTCTCTTGTTTGATTCTGTCGTAGCCAGACTACTGACTAGACTATGTTAACTTACATATGTACATACATACATATATAGATTCTTCATATTGGTTTAAGTCAACGGATATTTCGCCAAAGGGCAGAGTGAAGATATCGGGGATCTAACATGTTAGAAAGTAGGTCAAATAGATTTATTTCTTGAAGCTCTCTCTACGAAAATATTTGACTACATTAAGAAGCTTTCTTAGAGTTTCAATTCCAAGTGAAATTACTTCCGCTTCGTCGATTAGCTTGTTAAAATCACTTGAAGCGTACACAAGTTTCAAGAGACTCGTATTCTCCCATTTCATGCTGAAATTTTCACTCTAGTGTAACGCACATATTGTTTGGGATGAATTACATAGGAATAGACTTACGAATGTGGATACGAATTAGCTATTTAAAAAAGATTACAATTCTATTGAAATGTTTCCGAGTTTATTAACCCTTGAATGGTAACCTTGACTCAAGCATCCGCAAAACAAGTACTACTATGTAAATAAAAAAAAATCATTTTAAAAAACGTAAAATAACATTTTTTTTCGTTGTAAAAATTAATACAAACAAATCTCTTGTAGCTTTCGATTTCAATGAACGAAACTTCCTTACAAGCCAAAAAAAGGTTAGGTTAGGTAAAGGGACTGTCATGCTACTGCACAGCACACATAGACCACATCTGGGTCCGTTGTGATACCATCAAAGTCACCTAATTAAACATAGGCAACAAACGAGCCTGCGCTAGCAATATAGCGATTGAGCTGTATTACACTCGTATCCTTAAGGTCCTCCATTTCCCGGAAAAAAACAAGAACCCAGAAATTGACTCCGCCTCTCAGCCAGGGCCGAACGTCTTCACAGCAAAAGTCATTGTGAGGAATACGAAGCCTACAGGCAAGCTCTCCTATAGGACAATGCCCCGTAATAACCCCCACAACTCTGCCAATGTGTTTCCTGTTCAGTGAAGGCAGTGTGGCGGAGCGACTAGGGTCCAGTTTCGGCCAAATCGACTTCGTTGTTTGGCACGTATCGTCGTTTAACCATCTCATGTTCGCCCTGTCAACCGCAGTGGCCATGATGACAAGTTTTCACGATGAGGCTGGCATTTTGATGTTTACACGGTCCCCGTCACTAGCTCCGGTTGTCCCCTTCCGAGCCAGCTCATCCGCCTCGCGGTTGCCTGCGAAGCCACAATGGCTCGGTATCCGACAGAGTAGCCTGACCGTCCGTTTAAATAGTATAACGTCCCTCGTGGTCAGAGCTTCCAGGATTGCCGAAACCTCCGCCTGCAGGACACTACAGTAGTCGAGAAGACGGAATGACAAGTTAATTCCCAATCCTTCCGTATAGATACCAGCCCCAACTCCGACAGCTGTGTATATCCAATATACAGCTTTAGGTTGCAGGCCCCAGGTCTTACCTATGGCCTTCTTGCACGAGTAGAGGGCAACAGTAGATTTATTGGCCCGTTTTTCAGTGTTGAGCTTTCACCGTAGTTTCCTGATAAAAATGAAACCGAGGAACTTAGCTTTGACGGTGAAGACCAGTTTATGCCCTCCAGTGTGGGAGGTTCAATAGGAGGAATCGCGTGTCTTAACCGGGTTAATTCCGACGCCGCAGATGTTTGCCCACTCTGTTAGAATTGATAGGGTCATCATCCCTCCCAGCTCAAGTCAAAAAGTGGATTTCTAACTATCTCGCTGGCAGGAAATTATTCACGAAGTTTAGAGGCAAAAGTCCAAACTCAGGAGGGTAAAGCAAGGTGTCCCACAGGGTGAAGTCTTGTCCCCCATCCTATTCAACCTCTGCATGGCCAGTCTGCCAACTCCGCCTGATGATCCGCTTCTCATCTCCTACGCGGATGACTGCTCCATTGTAGTTACAGAAAATAATATCGCGGTTATGTATGAAAAGATTAACGGATATCTGCCGGAACTCGACATTTTCTTTGCCAGTCGTATCCTACAGTTATGGGGGCCTAAGACTACAGGAATCTTATTCATATTTTGGACCAAGGAGGTCAACACACAGCTGGATGTAAGCATTGGAAACGTACCCATTCTCACAGTCAACCATCCGAAGATTCTAGGGGTAACATGGCTACATCATCGGCCCACGCCTCTTCAGTATGCAATGGAACGAGAGCCCGTAATAATGTCTTAAAAGCTCTCGCCGGTAGCTTCTGAGGAATGGATAAAGAGACCATGCTTACTATATACAAAGCCATAGGACGATCTGTGGCAAATTATGCTGCACCTGTGTGGACGGAGAACCTCGAGGACACTAATTGGAAGAAGACACAGATCTGTCAAAATTCTGCTCTTCGCACCGTGACGGGCTGTCATCTGATATCCTTCCAGTATCATCTTCACCAACATGCTACCATCCAAAAAGTTCCTGCTGTCCAAGCAGTATCTTGTCGGGTGCTATCGCAGCGGACATACTAACCATCATCTCATGGATAAAACTCCTCCACTGAGGAGCTTCAGAAGTAAGCTAAGAGACCTTGAGAGGGAGGTCCTAAGGTTCAAGAGGGTGCCGTTCGTTAACAAAGCTTACAAAACTACCATTATATCGATACACACTGAGGAGGCACGACGATTGATCTAAGACCTTCACTCCAATCCGGTACACCAATCCCGTCCACCAAACATATCTTCCAACGAAATTACGCTGCCAAGGCGTACTAGGACCACCCTAGCGTACCTCCAGTCTGGCTGGTGCTCGAGACTAAACTCATACCTGTCTCCAGTCGATCGCAACGTCAACAACACGTGCCACAGATGCAATGGCAATCTACATAACGTCGGGCATCTGTTTGAATGCCTAGAGGCCCCCACAAATTTAACACCAATTTCATTGTGTGAAAACTCCAACGAGGTTGCATTCTTCCTTGGCCTCGACAAAGGAGAAGAGGACGAGGAGGCGTTTTAAGTGACGCCCTATGATGAACCCTAATTGTCACTACAACAACAACCATGAGTAGATCACACTCACAAAAATACTTCCTCTTTTTTCAAATGATGAGCAAGATCGACTCACTAACAACTAATCACAGATGGCGTCACACGAACCAGGTTGATGGTAGCAACCACAAAAGAGAGAGCTAGAAGGAAATGAAAAAAAGCAGGAAACGAAATAATTCCGAAAGGGGATGTGGTTTGACATCTCATTTGTCGCTTATATGGACCGGGCGGGTGTTCCAGGATAGAGAGACAAAGTGAAATGTTATTCTTCACTAAGCAGAGGTATGAGGGGGAATGTGAGTTTGACATCTCATGCAGTGTTGCCAGATTGCGGGATTTATCCCAAAACGAGGGATACGAGTATTTGGCCAATATGAGGGACAAAGGGATTTTTCCCAATTTTGAGGGACATTTTACGTTTTCGGGGGATTCACACATTTGCTCATAATAGCTGCATTCGATTCGTTTTGGTCTGACCCATGAATGAATAAAACAGCCTGGATCTCAAAATCTAACAGTTGGTAGTACTTACTAAAATAAGAAGAAGACAACGTCAAAGTGATGGGAGTTGTCAATTACCCAGAACGAGCGAACTGTACAGCCGCAGGTTAAATCCTATTGAATCGAATGAAATGTGTGTTCTGTGCACGTATCTTGTTTGCGACATGTTAATTTTTCAAACATGCAATTCACGAGGTTTCATGATATAAGAAATTCATCCTTAATGCTGTTGTGAGTTTTTATATTTGCTTTTTATTTATTTTTGCAATATTATCAACGTTTCCTCTGCAAAATGTTAAAAAAAACTAGAGTTGAGCGATTTTTCAAGTTATTGTGGGATTTTTGGCCAGCCTGCGAGGGACAAACGTCTGAAATCATCTGGCAACACTGATCTCATGTGCGACTATATGGACCAATATCGACAGAGCGGGTATTGAGCAGTGGAGTGCTTTACTAGTTCGTGTGTGGTGGAAGTACGTCCAGAATTTACTGTACAATATATGCTGGTGTCATCTCCTTCTATATATCTCTGTGGTAGCAACACACCAAGGACAGCGTCTCAAGAAAAGCTCTAAAAAGTGCAACCTTAGATAGGCGGTCGGAGAGCTAGTGCATCATGCGGCCTGCGCATGCTTATGTCTACCGAATGAGTCGATTCCACTCATGCTTACCATTCTAGGCTTAAGATGGTTCACATTCCAATTTTTGTGGCCATTAATTTAATACTCGTACAATAGAAGCAAATGAAGTTTACTTGAAGCCCCGACAGTGTCGAGTATAAAATCCATTAATAGCAAAAAACATTCTTTTTAAACATAAAATACCTTTTCATTTTATTATGCCTTTTCAATGCTTCATTAAAAATGCAACCCTCAATTTTCTCTGAAATTTTTCTTTTTCTTCCGCCTTTTTGTATCCAAACACAAAGCCAAGGATTTCCACACTCTATTGTTTACTTTCGCGTATCTCTGGAAAATATCAAAGTTTTCGGGTTAAATCTTTTTAATTTTTGTTTTGGAAATCTTGCAGTTTTAGAATCTCCCAGTGCCCGTCGCCATTCGCTTTTCGCCGCTATTCGAAGTTCGGTTATTCTAAAGTTCTTTTTGGGTTTAGGCTAATGTGTATATCAGACATACCCTTTACGGGAAAGGAAAATTCATAGAAATAATTAACCGACTAGGACACCCTAAAATGAAATTCTTCGTCTTTCGCCGACATTCCACAAAGTGTAGTGAAGATACAACACGTGTATGACTAAAGGATTTAAAGATTGCGTTAAAGCGACTTTACTCAGGGATAACATGCTCAAGCTCAAGTAAAAGTTTGCATTAGGGAAATTTCAGATTCAGATTTAATCTAAGTTTAAGTGAAAAGTTTGCAAAAGGATAAGTTCTTGTTGATACTAACTGAAACGAGGAGCTTTCGAGGATATTGTCTAGTAGGAAAAGTAGAGCCTGAAACTTAAATGATTTTTGTTGGTAACTTTTTGGGGGCCCATTGTGTTGACGTCTTTGGCGCCGATGACATAACATTTAGGGCGAATTGCCTTATTCAAGTTGCAATTATCCAGTATGGTTCATCATCGGCAGGTATCCAACATTTTCACGGGTCTTATTGTCGTTTTAATTAGATGCCTAGTTGCTTTCGCGAAATTTCACCTTTCTCCCAAATGTCATTGTTGGAGTTGAAGAGTGTGCTTAAGCAGTGCTATCGCCGCATTTTCGCAAGCGACGTTGACGAAGAATGTCGTGAGACAATGTAATTCCCCATCGAAAGGAAATTACACATTGACCGATATAATCAGTTGAAAATAAGGCGAAACTTTCCTTTTGGAGTTTTCAGTTTCTAATTTGAAAGGTTCCGTCTTTTGGACGGTAGTTTGCTATTCGTTGTTTCAATGACAATGTAGATAGAATAAACGTTATTTCAAGCATGTTCAAGGTATTGTAATTAGGAAAAAGGAAATTAACTTCTGTTTAAAGTTTGTTATAAAATACCACTGTGGGTGAGGGGTTTAGAGTTGTCAGCGATCAAGTTTTGAATGTGTGACGAAGTATGGTGTAAAGCCGTGGAAGCTGGTGAATACGTAAACTGCGTAAATGTGTGTGAACTCGCAACTTGTATTCAGTGAATAATTTTATGTACACTACATAGCATGCATAAGGAACAGCCCCCGTCAGAAGCTGCATTACTGAGTCGGTAGAGGATCCGGGCTATTAAAAATATGGTCCCGGGTTCAAGTCTCCGTCGCGCCGAATTTTTTTTCTTCTTCTTTGCAACAAAGATGTTATGAAAACCACACGTTTCGGCAAAGTGAAAGATACAAAATATATTCAAATAGTAGTTCAAATAATTCATAAAGGTGGCATTACAAACTTCTAGGGGTTTTAGTGCTTGTTAACAATAGACATATTTTAATATTTTTCAACAGCCATACTTATTAAAACATTATTTATAAAATATCTATCTATCTGCGTATGATACTCAATTGCCCTAACCCGTTGTGGGGCATAGCGCGTCAACTCCTCCATGTGACCCAGTTGACGCTTCATTGGCATAAATTGATTTCGGAGAATGCAGTTGCCATCATGCACGTCCTGCACATCCATGGCCACGAACGTCATCTTGGACGGGATTCGAACCCGAAACGCCGGTGGTCACACATGAGACTGATACCTCAGCGCACTGCCCTGCCGGTCGTTTTGTTCTCTTATTAACAATAGGATTATTCGGCAATTTCCGTGCTCCTTGATTATGATTATAGATTACAATAGTATTCATAATTTCCGTTATTTCACATTGCAAATTTCTCAAGTAAGTAGCTTCTTTACAAGCATCTGGTATACTCATATACTCAGTTTCAGTGTTAGAGAGGGCTACCTTTTTTTTCATTCTACTCTCCCATAAGGAAGAAAGTCCTTTTCCGTAATCCTCTCCGCGGGCGTACCCAGGAACATATTGGACGGATCAACGTCTAACGGACTATTCTTTCGGATTTCTCTCTCTCAGCTTAAGCCACATTAATGAAAGGTTGTGTGCGATTCCCATTAAGACTCGTTTTTTCAACCGCTGGCTTATCAACGTGCGCGCGACTGAAGTGAAGGAAGATGCAGTGAAAGACGAATTTCATGCGCGCCTGGAGACATTGTTCGACTCACTTCCAACAAACGACGATAAAATACTGCTGGAAAATTTTAATGCGAAAGTTAAAAGCGAAAGTTGACATCGGAGAACCGCTGGATGACATAGCCTCTATGAGAAATGCAATGATAACGTTCAACAATTAATCGACTTCGCCTGCATTAGGAATCATATCGTAAGTTCCACTTATTTTCCGCATCGACGCATTCACAAAAAGGCTTAGAAATTTCCAGACGCACGTGCTGTTAACCAAATTGTCCACGTCCTCATTTACAAAATATGAGCGTCCAGTGTTGTAATGAACCATCTATAATGAACCATATTCTGGTCTGGTTGTGCTGCTCCCACCGGCAGATCGAAGCAGCATCTGATGAGTAAGACCCCCGACCTTCACGGTCAATTAAGCTACTTTAGGCTCCGTCCCCACGGGCATCTTCGGATGCCCACCAAACCGTCCGTTACATATCTGAAATACTATTTTACATTTCTCCATTGCTCAGATGGTCAACAGAGTCCAGAGAATCACAAGGATAGCAGAGGCGCAACACTGCATTCCTTGCAATAATTCACTCATTATCTCTGAAAACTGTTGAGCATCTCAACAATAGAAACAAATGCAATAATGTAATCAAAAATATTAATGAAGTGTAAAGACAATCCTGGCAACAGAAAGGTACCCAGGGCTCCTCCGCGCTTCGTCCGGTCACCGAAGCTGCTCCAAATGCCGGCAATTCAAAGCATTTATGGAGGCCTTAGGTACGTGGCTAAACCACAAAAGACAAACACAACACTAGGAATGCCTTGTTGAACTAAAACTAAAAGGATAAACTACTCTATAGGAAGGATAGGGGTGCTACAGAGGAAAGCACAGCTACTTGAGGGGAAAATGCGTTAAGTAAAAATGGCTAAGTCGTAAGACTTAGAGCAAGTAGCCTTAATGTGCTTGTGGGGATGCATAGCGGTGGAAGGACCAAAAAGGAACCGAATGAGGTCCCTTTCAGTCCTGTTCTTGACCAGAAATGGGCCCCACGTTGGGCGCCAGATATGTAACGGACGGTTTGGTGGGCATCCGAAGATGCCCGTGGGAACGTAGCCTAAAGTAGCTTAATTGACCGTGAAGGTCGGGCTGTGCCATCTGGCGAAGAAAAAGGCTCCTCAACGAGCTAAGCAGCGGCCTATGCTTGCTGTAGCTCAGTTCAGGAGATGTGGGCGGGGTTTTCGCCGCTCGTTGCTCCTGTCCTTTACGTATTAACAAAAATTCATAGGCCTAGGGAAGACAACACAAACAAGGGAGGTAAAAATGGGGAATAAAAAAATGAGGCGATAAGGATGGAATGGTTGGCAGATAGCTCGCTTACCACAAAACAGTTTATTTAAAAATAGGGTATAGTAGTGGTGTAACTGCTTGAAACAGAATGATTTATGGGATAAACTGAATCGTGGTCGTGTGAACGGTCCACAACCCAAGGTAATTCACTTTCCAGTCAACGATACAAGCATGAGATCGAAAGCGTGCCACGATGTCATATATTTGCCCCGTCAGAACGCTGCTTTACACTGTAGCTGTAGTGAAAGTGCAAGCTATGGGTTTTTGTTAGGTTTCATCTAATGCCGGCACCACATTATGCGAGATTCGCCGAGTCACGAGCAAAAGTTCGCCAATTGGCGAGCATCTTGTACCTAACCACACTACCTGCAACTCGGCGAATCCCATGAAAATGATCGTACAAGATGCTCGCCAATTGGCGAACTTTTGCTCGTGATTCGGCGAATCCATTTTGTTTTAGAATGTTGGGATTGTTTTCTGTATTTGGTGAAACTTGGCTGTGCGATGCGACGCGACGTAAGTAAATGCATGCATTGCATACTGCATAGAGATGAATATGAATTTAGATGGGATTGCTTTGGTAGATAAATGATGGTGATTTTAGTTTTAGACCTGCCATAGATGGTGCGATCCGTCGTCATATCGATAGATCGCTACAAAATATCTGTCGATCGAAATTATATGGAAATGTCAAAAAAATCGTCAACGAATAGTCACATACACTGTGCGATCGATCTGACGATCGCAGTATCGTCAGATCGATCTGACGACGGATTGCATCGTATATGGGGGCTATTAGATAGATAATGGGATGGGATGTGAGTGAATGAATGTATTGTATTGTACATTATACTAGTATGTAATGAGAAATGAGCGTGGATTGGTTATGCGTTGGGTAAAATTTATGCGATGGGCTAGTTTGGGAATTAATATTACAGTGAGTCATTTTTAAATTGAACGACTCGAAGGCTATGTCGTTGTGCCGAATCTTTCGCTCATCCTGATGAGTCGTTCAAAAAGAGCGACTCGTTACTATGTTACACATCACTAATCCATTTACATATATATTTTGAATAATTCATAGTTTTCTACAAAATCAAACTTGCGCCTCCGAAAATTCCAGTTTCGAGCAAAAAAATAAAAAACCAGTTCCCGAATTTTTTTGCATCGGGTGCTCTTCCTACTGGGCTATCCGGCCCCTAGCTGCATTCTTTCATGTTTTTTCGAATAATTTTGGTTTTATGCAAATTTGAACAATATTAATCTTTTTTCTGAAAGACACAATTTTCATGAGAGTAGTTAACCCCTAAATTTGAAACCTCAGAGTGAGTATTGATTATGATTTCCATAATTCCTCCCCAGCTATTCATCAGTCGGATAAATTGCATAAATAACCCGGCCTCCTTGGTGGATGATGTTGCCGGGAAATTATTTTTTTCATCCTAGATAACTCCAGTTTTGGGGAAAAACCAAAAACAGGTATTCCGCATTTTTCCATGTTCCATCCAACGCAGTTGGTTTCATAAAATTCTGTCTCATAGTTTTTCTTTTTTTGAAAAAATGAAGTTTTTACAGGGGTAGCTTACCCTCCAAATTTCAACCCCCGGAGGAACTATCAATTGTGATTTTCATAATTTCTCATGAGCTATTTATTCCCATAATGAACATTTACGAAAATTCCCTTCTTATAGGTGGAATTGAAAAATCACCCCCAAAAGTGGTCACCTTCTGACCATGGTTTCCCCCCTTAAAGCTGCCTATCCGCCGATAAAAAAAAATACGTGTCGCTTAGTTTCGAGTAATCTACAACATATATGAGTTTCATCGAAATCGGAGGCGGACACCTCCCTAGTGTTCCTTGTTAGTATATCTGCTCTGTGGTACAACTACAGCCTGCATCTCAAGATCGTTATGGTAGTTTTTTCTCACAGTCGCAAATACAAGTCGCTCAGTCACGGCCTTGAAGCTCACAGCTTTACCCCACGATGGTAGTATGGTCGTGTCAACATCTCTAGCAATAGGTTCGGTTATTTTTCATTAACATATAAACCTCGAGTGGTGCAGTTGCTTGAAACTTTCTACCTGTATAGACGCATTTTACTGACAAGCTTGGAACGCTGTGGGACTTTTTGTAGTACCCGCAGTTGGTTTTTTTTATTTCATTTACGAGCCGGGGAGAGTACCCCTGAACAAGCATCGTAGAGTGGCAACCGAGGTCTCATGATTATCGAACAAATCTTCCTTTTAGCACTAAATGCATCTTAAATTAAGATGTACGAGTATATGTATGTCCATATAATCCAAAAGCCTCTCGTAGTCCTGGTTAAAAATTCCGTGCGAAAATTCCAACGAATTTTCATTGGTCACCGCGCGCGGTATCTTCCAAGTACTTTTACTTTCCTCCTTGACATTAAAACATTCTGTGCAAGAGTTTATACGTTATTGCCTCATAAAAGTTTATTTTGATACACACATTCGCATGCAGGTGAAAAGAAAAGCTCGTCCGATTATAAAACATGTGGACTGAAATATTTTATCAAAGAACTTTATGGCACTTCGAACATGTAATCATATAAACTTGAGCTCGTTTCCTCAAACGCCGCACAATATTAAATCCTTTTCACGAATGCTATAAATCTGGTAATGAGGGGAAAATGTACTCGCAAGTGTTTAACCCGAATATTTCGGAGAGGGGGGGGGGGATACCACCATCAAATTTATGTGATGTGCTCAAGTTTGTATAAGGTGAATGTAATGAAATAAAGAATGGGTTTACCTGTAAAGCTGCTGGCTTATTTGAACATTTAGTTTCGGTAGAGTTTTGTTTTTAGTGGTAACCGGATTAGAAGTTGTTGATTTACATGAATGCTTATTTGGAAAAAAAACAAAAGGGTTGCGTACTGATTCTGTAAGTATCATACGATTCACAATTTAAATGATATGAACATAATTTCGCCAAAGTACTCATAGCTCTGCGCCTCGCTGTAGCTTATGCATATTGCACCTTGATTAAATAAATCAGTTAATTTCTTTAAACACTGTTTGGCGGGGAGCTGGCTTAAAATAAAAACAGATAAGTTGGATAATCCGAAGGATATGAAATGATTTTGTTGAATTGAAAGATTAAGTTAATTAAACAAAATGTGCTCAATGAAACGGAAAATGGCGCAACGCTACGAGTACTTTGGGGGAATTATGTTCATATCAATCCTTGTAATGGACGGTTTGGTGGGCATCCGAAAATGCCCGTGGGGATGGGGCCTAAGGTAGCATAATGACCGTGAAGATCGGACCGTGCCATCTGGCGAAGAAAAAGGCCCATCAACGAGCTTAGCAGCGGCTTATGCTTGCTGTATCTGCTCTGTTCGGGAGACGTGGGCGGGGTTTTTGCCGCTCGTTGTCCCTGTACTTTTTGTATTAACAAAAGTGCATAGGCCTGGGGAAGACAACACAAACAGGGGAGGTAAAAATGGGGAATAAAAAATGAAGCAATGAGGATGGAATGATTGGCGGGCGGCTCATTTGCCCTCGCGCTCGAATCGGGGTCCAGGTGCAATGGGACCCTCTGCCTCTGGATTCGGACCACCGATCATTACTCATTAGGTGCTGCCTTCGATCCACCGGTGCAAGCAGCACAACCAGACCAGAATATGGTTAGATAGATAGATAGGGGGAGGGCCGTGGATTATTTTGAAACCAGAAGCACTGAGACCATGCATCTATTGTGCTAAAGCCCATTCTATCGAGTAGACTATATCATATAATTTAATCGACTTCTCTGGACAAATTGAAATGTTGAAATGTTACGCCGAAGCAGTCTGTGTGTCGTTCCGCAAGTCCTTCACACTCACATAGGATGTGCTGTGAAGTCTGTTCATCAGCCTAGCAGAAGTGGCAGCTAGCATCTTGCATAATACACATGGTCTTAAGGTGACCCCTCGGACGCGAGTGCTCCGTCAAAGTTCTAGAAATCATTCTGACTCAGTTTTTGCTCAGCCGCAGCAATTCCAAGGTACGAAGACGCGAGTAGCTCGAGATAAACAGCCTGGCCTGGAAGAGCCTCCCATTAGGATGTGGCAAAAGCACTTCCCCAATTTCTCATCTGGTTTCTGCAGTAGCACAGTGGAATTCCACAGAAATGTTCTGGACCATGGAAGGGGGCTTTGGAGGCTTGGTTTGGTAGCCTATCTGCTAGCTCATTGCCCTCGACTCTCAAGTAACCAGGGACCCAATAAAGAGTGAGTTGGTTTGTTGAACCCACAGTTCGAAGGACTTCCTGACAGGACAGCACCAACTTAGAATTTAAAGTGAAGCTAGTAAGTCTTTTGATGGCAGTCTGACTGTCGGTAAATATTGCTATGTCCCTGTGTAAATAGCCAGCGGTTTGCCATGGCATGTATTTCTGCTTGGAACACGAACGGCGTTTTACCCATCGGAATGGAGTGTTCAGGACCAACAATGCCTGCACCGGAACCTTCTTCCGTTTTGGAGCCGTCTATGAACCATTTGATTGCATTGGGTCGGAGAGAATTGTAGCCACCCGTCCGCCATTATTTGTCCCATATGACTGATTGAAACGAGTGGTGGAATCGAATGTTTTTAACAAGGTAGTCAGTTGACATGCTGAGTACATTTTCACTTTCCAAACAGCTTAATTGATTTGAATTCAGCTTAATCTCTATGTCGCAGGCCCTGAGTCTGACCGTTGCCATTCGTGCCTCCGCTTGAATATGTGTATGTATCGGTGGGAGGTCGAGTAGAGCCTCCAGAGCAGCAGTGGGGCTAGAGTGCGTGGCTCCAGTGATGGTCATGTACGCAAGTACCTGGATTTTCGTAAGAGCGGTTTTACCGGCTAAGAAAGTGGCTTTTTCCAGCATACAACCGCACCATATTCAACGATCGCTTTGTTGATCCACAGAATTATGTAAGGTATTATCCCCTATGTCTTGCCGACATATTGTCTGCAGATCCATAAAACCTTAACTGCTTTTTCAGAAGTCACTCTAAGGTGCTCTGTCCAAGATAACTTTTCGTCAAGGACAACTCCCAAATACTTGATATTTGATACCAATTTTATAGGGAAGTTGTACATGAGGGGACACTTGAGTGGCCTAAGTTTCCTTTTTATAGTGAATGACACTACGGCAGCTTTCGCGGGATTTACACGTAAGCCACTGTAGTCGCACCATTCTTAAACTACTCGCAGCGCTCTTTGAATAATATCGGGAAGGTCTTCCTCAAATTTTCTCCTGACCGTGGTAACCAGATCGTCCGCGTAATCTTGAGTGGAAAATTTCATGGAGGATAGTTTCCACATCAGACTGTCGACTTCGATGCACCACAGGAGGGGAGATAAAACTCCACCCTGCGGGCATCCCCGCGTGACATTCGCTGAAAGAGTACAGTTACCCATCGCAGTGATGACCCTTCTAGAGGACAGCATACGTTTCACCCAAACTGTGGTGGTAAGATTGGTTCCTTTAGCTCGGGGGGGCCTTTCGATGGACTCGCAGGAGGTGTTGTCGATGGTTCCTTAAATGTTAAGAAACGCACTCAGTACCGTTTCATTAACTGACAAGGCCCCTTTAATTTCTCCAACGAGGTTGTGTAGAGCAGTTTCGGTAAATTTACCAGGTTAACAGGCGAACCGTCTGGGGTGAAGCGGGTTTCTCATGAGGAGTCATGTCCTGATGTAAACATCAAGGATCTTTTCTCCATTGTCTTCAGCATAAATGATGTCAGGCTGATAAGTCGACCCGATTTAGGGTCTATTTCCCACTTTAGAAATAAAAACTACCTTCATTGATCTCCAGGCACTGGGAATGTGACCTAGCGCCAAGCTACTTCTGAAGATGTGCATTGAGTGTGGAATAGGTTCCTCCGGGCCTTTCTGTAGGAGGGGTATAAAATTTTTAGGAGTCAAATGATCCAATCCCCCACTTAACTTTGTCGTCAGTGAATATCCTCCTTGCTGCCACCCAGTCAGAATTCTTGGCTCTGTGAGGTATATCTTGGCACCTCAAGTCATATTCATTATCTACAACAATTTTACATCCAGGAAAGTGAGTGTCCAGAAGGAGATTACCCGCACTGCCGGAGTCTTGCGTAAAATTGCCGTCCGGTTTTTTGAGTGTGCTAACTAAGTTAGACCCTTTCTTTGTCAGAACACCGTGTAGTCTAGCAGCTTTGTTGGTATTGATGACATTCTCACAGAAAGTCATCCAGCTGCGCCGTTTGGCATCTCAAATCTTCTTATTGTATTCTGTGAGAGTGGAACGGTATAGGTCCCATTCACCATTGCATTGAGCCCTGTTCAACAATTTTCTAGTCGTTTGCCTTAGGCGGGGGAGTTCAGTGTTCCACCACGAAACTCCCCTGCTAATGGATTTTAAAGGACAGTTTTATTTGTATGCTGTCAAAATGGCTCTGGTGATATTTGTTGTGAGTCTTTCAAGACCTAGCTACCCAGAGGTTGTGTTATCTATCTTTTTCCGCAGCACTTCCAGTTCGTGCGTTGCAGAATTCGTCTTTCAGCTGGTGCCTGAATCACTGGTGCAATGTCGAATCGAATATGCAGGTGATCAGAGTGGGGAGGCTCGTCGGAGACATGCCAGTTGTATATTCGTTCAGATAGCGAGAAACTACTAAAAATTAGGTCCAAGACTTCTTGTCTTGACCTAGTGATGTATGTGGGACTATCTCCTTTGTTAAAAATATTAAGGTCCAGCCTAGGAGGTACTCGCCTCTACTGTTGGTATCAGTACTTCCCCATGCTGTGTGATGTGCATTAGCATTACATCCTATCAAAAGGTTCTTGCCGTTGGCTCTGCAGTGTTCTACTAGCAGTTGTAGCACATCAGACGGGAACCGAAGAGTCACCGGGTTAATATGCGGACACGAAAACTATTTGCTGTAGGCAACCATCTGTATCGCCCGTGGTGAACTCTGTAAGACAAATTTAATTAATACTATTCGCTAGGATAATGCACGATCTCGGTCAGCTGGCGACCCTACCATATACGAGAACGGAGTTACTTACATTTAATTCTTTCAGGATTCCATTTTTAGGGTTTTGTAGTAAAACAAAACCCTTATGAAATCGGTCAAATGTCTGTCTGTCCGTCTGTCCGTCTGTCCGTCTGTCCGTCTGTCCGTCTGTCCATGGAATATCTCATGAACGGCTGAAGCTACATACATGAAATTTTGTAGGAATGTGTAGAATTACTATAATTCGCCGGAGAAAGCGAATCGTTGTAATAGGTCAACTTTAAGGGGAGGTCCCCATAGAGGGGAAATGAAGGTCGAAATTTTTTTTTCGTTTAGTACAGGCAAGTGGGGTATCATAAGAAAGGTACCGTCGAGTACATTCCATTTTTGAATTTTTTTTCAAATTTGGCGAAACGGGAAAAGGGGGAGAGGGGAAAATATGTCATCCGAGTTTGTCCCCCCCCCCCTTGCATTTCGAGACCGTTATACTTAGAAATATGAAAATTTACAGAAAAGCGCCATTTTACTAGTATAGCAAACCTAGATTTCTAGAATTTTGAAATTTCATCAGAAAAGGTTAATAATAGTACATTTCTATAGTTTCAGTTAGCACAACCCTGCACCCCTTACACGTACTCGAGGTCAAAAATCTGGATGGCCAATGATAACCAACATCATAGGCAATAATATCTTTAAGTTTCATTATAATCACATAATAGTTAATAATAGTACATTCATTTAAAGTTCGGCATTTTGACACTATCCACACAAAAAATACACCTACCGGCCTCATAGGTGTGAGTACTACTATACTTTCATGTTGTTTTTCGTAGTGCGAATTGCAGTTATTTAATTAATCATTTTTGAAAGGGTAAAGATTTGTTGGGGGCGCTGTGTCTTAATTGGCCAACTTTACCGGGTGGAAGGGGGGGGGGGGTCCACATAGAGGCGAAATTAAGGTCAAATTTTTTTATCGACTGGTATAAGCAAATGAGGTGTCGTGAGAAAGGTAATGATGAGTACATTCCATTTTTTCGCATTTTCTCGAAATGTATAGAAAGGGGAACAGTGGGGGAGGAGAAAATATTAGTTCGTAATTTGACCCCCCCCCCCCCCCCTTGCCTGCATTTTGAGACCGTTATACTTAGAATTATGAAAACTTACAGGAAGTGGGTTTCGAAAAACATCTAAAATGGAAAATAGTGGAATTTGTATATCTTCTCAGAATAGGTCAATAATAGTTTATTTGTATAGTTACAGTTAGCACACCCTTGCACGCCTTAAACACGTTCGAGGTCAAAAGTACTGATGGCCAACCATAACCAACATCATCATCATCATCGTGGCGCGACAGCCCGACGTCGGGCCTTGGCCGCCTGGATCATTGTCCTCCAATTATCTCGGTCACGTGACCGCGTCCTCCAATTTTGGGAGCCCAGCAGCTGCGCGGCGTCCACACCTACTGAACTCTCCCAACGAGATCTCGGTCGTCCTCGCAGTCTCGCTCCGTCGACTCGTTCTGCATTCATTACTCTCTTAGGGATGCGATCATCGTCCATTCTTTGTACATGCCCTGCCCATTGAAGTCGTTGTAGTTTGACGATTTTCGAGACTTGCAGCTCATCGTACATTTCAGACAACTCATGGTTGTACCGGATGCGCCATCCATCTCGATCGCAAACAGCCCCGAAAATTCGCCGTAGAACCTTACGTTCAAAAGTGTCTAGCATGTTTTCGGAGGCTTGAGTTAGGGTCCATGCTTCGCAGCCATAGCATAGCACTGGTCGTATAATGGTTTTGTACACGCGGAGCTTCGTGTTTCTGTGCACATGCTTCGATTTCATTATGGGGAGAACCGAGAAAAAAGTCTTATTAGCTAACTGTATCCGTCGCTTGATTTCGTCAGTTTCGTTGGCGTCCCTTGACAGGTTGCAACCCAGGTAGATGAAGTTGTTCACGAACTCGATGTTGAGGTCCCCCACGTTGATGCTCGGTTGTGCAGGTGTCCTTGTCACCGATTGCATCATTATTTTAGTTTTACCCTCGTTAATACGTAATCCAACTTCCTTTGCAGCGGTATCGAGCGTATGCAGAAGTTCTTCTGCGTCAGCCAATCTTCGGGACATGATGTTGATGTCGTCGGCGTACGCTGCTAATTGTGTCGACTTGATGAGTAGCGTCTTGCTGTTGTCCATATTCATGGCCCGAATAACGTATTCCAGTGCTAGGTTGAAGAGCGTCGGTGCCAGTCCATCGCCCTGTTTCAAACCAGTGCGTGTTTCAAATAGATCAGTAAGTCTATTTTGGATCCTGACTTGTGAGACGGAGTTGGTCATCGTCATCTTTGTCAGTCGCACTAATTTGGCCGGTATACCAAATTGCAGCATGATGTTGTTCAGTACTCCACGATCGATACTGTCGTATGCCTGCTTGAAGTCGACAAAGATTTGGTATACGTTTACGTTGTATTCCCAGCACCTCTGGAGTATCAGTTTGACTGAGAAGAGCTGATCGGTTGTGGAGCGACCAGGTCTGAAACCGCTTTGATATTCGCCAATGACTCGTTCTGCGTACGGTTTTATTCTATTTTCCAGAATTTTCGTCAAAATGTTATAGGACGTACAAACTAGTGATACCGCAGTTTATCTCCCTTTTTATGAATTGGACAGATGATGCTTCTGCGCCAATCGTCTGGGATCTCCTCGTTCTCCCATATTCGCAGGAGTAATTGATGTATGGCATCATCTAGACTCGTTCCACCGAATCAGCTGGAATCTCGTCATATTTCGTTTTAGTGACCGCAACGCGAGATCAACTTCCTCTACTGTCGGGGGTTGAATGGGTGGGCCTAGATCAACAATATCGTCGAGAGCTTCCTGTGTGGGGATGTTAGATGGTCGGTTTAGAAGCTCTTCAAAATAATAATAATAAATAATATCTTCCATAACCAACACCTTAAGCAATAATATGTTCTAAGTTTCGTTACAATCACGTAATATGAATTAGCATGTAAAATGTAAGTGGGTAAGACATTTTAATTACGTTTTTTCTATCCATCTGAGTGATATCAAGAAGAGCAAGGAGCCGATATTTATATACCAAAATAAGCGCTTGCTACAAAACCCTCGGATTGCGGGCGTAGCCCTCTATATTCCGGTTTCATTCAACCATGGTTCCTGAATTAGGGTTATCCCTAGTTTTTCCCTGGGGAATCTAGCCGCGAGAGTATCCGAGGTGGCTTTGAAGGTTTGATTGAACCACGTTAATGCTCAGGCTATTAGTCTGAGCCATCGTGCTCGGAGAAAAGGCACATCCATGAAACTATCTCCATGGAGTAGGGTAGTGGTTGGTTGAGCTCCATCGTTAACTCTGCGGGGATGGTTGACGCGGCGATATATATTGGACGGAGACCCGGAGTGTCAGGTACTGGGTAAGTCTTTTGGGGAGTTGCGCCCCATTGCCCAGAACAGAGTACGATGGCGCGCAGGAGTAGTTGACGCGCTATGCCCCGCTAGGGGTTAAGGCAAAGTAGTAGTAAAGGGTAGCTTCTACTTCGAGGGGTGCAAAGCAGTAGAAGCTGAGGACAGGGTGTGCTGGAAAAAAAAACCAACTGGGCTCCTGAGCTTGCCGGCAACCATTGTAGAGGAGAAAAACAGCAAAGAAAAAAAAAATACCACACTTTCCTATTATTCAGATGATCGACACGTTACAGAGAATTATGAGGCCAGCAGAAACGCAACACTACACTCATAAACTCTGTTAGCTGCTGAGCACATGAACAATACAAAAATGCAATACTGTGTAAAGAAATTTTTTTTGTTAAGTTACTTAACTTTCATAAGTAGGTAAGTCATTAGGCAAATCGTGGAGACAGCTGAAGGCGATGGCGGCGAACAGAACGAGGTGGAAAGTCGGCGTGGTTAATGCCCTATGCCCGACAAGGGGTTGACAGGATCCAGAGAGAGTAATCTTCATAAGCCCGAACTTCAAAAATTTACATTAAAGTCCAAGTGTCCAAGTATATTATATTTAAAATATAAAGCTTGTAAAAAATTGCATTATACAGTAACGAGTTATCGTTAATTTTATTCGTTGGGAAACAGGTAATCTCGATGCTCCAAAGACCGGCAATTCATAGCATTTATAGAGGCTTTAGGTGCGTGGCTAAACCACAAAAGACAAACACAACACCAGAAATATCTTCAACTGAAACTAAAAGGATAAACAACTCTATAGGATGGATGGGGTTGCTACAGAAGAAAGCACAGCTACTTGAGGGGAAATTACGTGAAGTAAAGTAGCTGAGTCCTAAGATTTTGAGCAAGTAGCCTTGATGTGCTGTGTGGGGATGGAAATCGGTGGAAGGACTAAAAAGAACCCGACGAATTCTTTTTAATCCTGTTTTTGATGAGAAATGAGCCCGACGTTGAGTGCCAAATATGTAACGAATGGTTTGGTGAGCATCCGAAGGTGCCGGTGGGGACGGAGCCTAAGGTAGCATAATGACCGTGAACGTCGGGCTGTACCATCTGGCGAAGAAAAAGGACCATCAACGAGCTATGCTTGCTATAGCTCAGCTCGGGAGACGTGGGCGGGGTTTTCGCCGCTCGTTTCCCCTGTCCTTCACGTATTAACAAAAATTCATAGGCCTGGGGAAGACAACACAAACAAGGGCGGTAAGAATATGGAATAAAAGAAATGAGGCGATAAGGATGGAATGGTTGGCGGATGGCTCAGTTGCCCTCGCGCTTGCATTGGGGTCCAGGTGTAATGGGACCCTAGGCCTCTGGTTTCGTACCACCAACAGATCCTTACTCATCAGGTGCTGCCATAGATCTGCCGGTGGAAGCAGCACAACCAGACCAGATTATGGTTTATTACACAAGGTGGATCCATCTCTTAAAATGAATGTATGGGAACCTCCTAAAATCACACCAAACGGCATTTCTCTATCATATCTTGCAAGGTTAAATCGCTTACCGTCCCAACTAATAGAGGTATATATTTACCAAGTGTATGATTCTACCAGACAGTTGATTTTCCTCCCGGACTCCACGAAACGAACACACTGTCTGAGGATATACATGCTTGGAATATTATATTTTGGAGAAAAATACTCCGAATCTAAAGGAGTGCAGACGCTACGCTATGAAACGTGTATGAGCATAGACGAGTATATCTGGGCTACTGTCCCTGTCACCTTTCGAAATATTATGATAATAACAAGAATACACCATTGCGACGACACACAGACGTTCCATGTTCAAACTCTTAACATGAACTCAAAGATGGATGGTAGCAAGACACTATTTAAATTAAATTCTGAGAAACAGTAGTGGAAAAGGGAAGTGTCAAACGTAAAAAATTAGAATTTTTCCCGGTTCACATGGGACAAACCGACGTGACTGCAAATTTGCAAATTCAAGAAGAGAGAAGAGAATATCAAAAATGTAAAAATTCTTGTCATTGTCTTATAGACAGGAATGACTTATTAAAAGAATATTTCTTGAAATTACTGAATTACGGAATGAGACTACAATTTGTCAATGCGCCGCGGTGGCCGCTGGTTCAGTTTTTATTACGCCAACCATTGGCCTAATATTCGGATACCAAACAAAAACAAATAACATCCAGCATAATGTAGATACAGGCTTTTGGGTGGGTGGTCATTATTTTGCCATTATGGCAAAGGAACAATTCTGGACGGACGATTTCCTGCGAAACATCTCTTTCGAGCAAAATGCGTAATCGTATTATGTATTACAATTTTCCGAAGTCTGCTGAAACCTCGCAGCAACTCCATAATCGACCAAATCTGGTATAATACTAAACCTAGACCCTGCACCTACCTAGTGAAACTTTCTCCTATTTGGGAATAGCGAAAGTCCTCTCTCGAAATACTAAATCGGATAATTCTACGCTCTGTCGCGATTCTGTTTTAAGCAAGCGCAGAATGACGGAATATTCCAACTGCAAGAATTTATTTCTCGAAAGATATTCCAAAGAATCCTGTTCACTAGGATGTATAATGAACGAAGTGAACCTAAGTCCTTGCACAATATATTGTAGCTTAATCGTGACTATCACTGGAAAATGAGTCCAGTGAATTTGGGACAATTCATGCGACGAATTCGAACACCGAAGGGGATGGGATGTTGTTGAGAATTTGGTCAATCTGGAGAAATCCAGGCTTGCTCTATAGTCAATGACTGGTAAAAGCACACATATTAAATATAATCAAGTTTCGTAATAGTATTTGAATAGTTTTTAGGGTATCCAGTGTACGAGCACCGTAGTGACATAATTTCAAACACCTTCATTAGCAATTGACATAGTTAGGGTTGATTTGCTGGATATTTATATATGTTTAATCGATTTAATTTACGGATTATGTTTCGTGCTGTGTCCGATGGATGATGTTATCTGTGGGCGATCTGATGATACTCGAACAAAGTGAGTAATGTTTGTCTGATATCCAGAATTGTTTAATATGTATCCAGATTATTTTTTTACCCTCAACTTGATAAATTATATGGTATATTGTCTTTGTCACAACGAAAATATGTAACACCTTAAAGAGGCTCCATAGATATTGCAATATTTACATGGAAATGATCAGGAGATAACCCCTGGATTTTTAGCCATGTCTGCCTGTCCGTTCGCATGATAACTTGCGGTAGAATTAAGCTAGAGGTTTGAAATGTTGGTAAAATATTCGTAGTCTAGGTGGGTGGCATTGAAAATGGGTGACCAAGGGAGCGCCATATGTCAAATAGCTAAATATATCTGTAACTTCCAACTGAATAAAAGTGAATTCGATCAGTTGGGAACGGTACTTTCCTTACAAAGAGCCCCATATTACCCTATTTTTCATGTTATTCATCTATAATTATTGAACAAATTGACAAAGGGAGCTGATTTTTGGCATGTAAGCTTCAGATGAGAAGCTGCTTTAATTTTAGGCAGATGGTCATAATTACAAAAAAGGAACTATCTCCTCTAAAAATATAAAAAAAAAATTAAATATTCCTTTAGCTACGATAACTGTCGATTAGTGATGTATAACACAGTATCGAGTCGTTCTTTTTGAACGACTCAATAGAATGAGGGAAAGATGAGCACAACGACATAACTTCTGAGTCGTTCAATTTAAGAATGACACACTGTAAAATGAATACCCAAACTAGAACCCGCATAAATATTAGGCAACGCATGGAAAACCCACGCTCATTCAAAATTTCTGATAATATATATGTATGTATTGTATTACATTTATTCACATCCCAATCCTAATATTTATCTAAACTAAAACCACCACTATCTTTCTACCAAACCAATCCCATCTAAATTCAATCATAATCATTTCTATGCAGTATGCAATACAGGCATTGTGTATACTTATATATGAACAACAACCCATGTTGATGCTAAGTGCAAGCAAATCAAAAATAATTTCTTACGTCGCACTGCACATCCTAGCTTCCCCAAATACATAGAACAAGCCCAACATCCTAAAACAAAAGTAACCGTCTTGTACCATTAACCTCAACTTTAGATGAAACAATATCAAGCCAACAACCAGACAATTTCCTCTGTATACTGGCACGAAATGAGTAATTCGCGATGTGAGTTGTGAGTTTTTAACACAAACAGCACACTTCTATATTTCATTCACTCTGTGCTGTGAGGCGTATTGGGCTGTGGTCATAAGTACCGAGATAAACATTGATTATTTGTGTAATTCAGTATAGACTCGGACTCAGATGTTTCACTCACTTAGCTCGTACTCGAATTACTCAAATTGTCTGCCAAATGAGGAATTCATGGCATGAAACTTTTAGAGCAGAGTCAAATGATTTGAGCCTTTGATGTCTTGCATATTCACAGCAGCAAAGCAACAGTCTAGTTCAGAAATGCTAGCCCAGCAGCTGGAGTTGTTAATGTAGTTGATGATTGATTGAGCAAATGTGGCGCGTACTTTTTCGCACATTGAAATTTGATATAGTATAGTAAAAATATTCAATAAGAAGTTCGTGCTAGGAAATTTTTTTTAGGAGACCCTATCTTATTTCAACATTTATTTTGATTCTTTGGTAGTCTGTGACCGTATCGACATCCCCACATTAGTAAAAGTTGTTCGCATTTTTAACAAGATTCGCGGTTCAAAATGTCTGTTTTCGAGAAAAATTCTTTTCAAAGACGACGAATTGGAAACACTGCTCGATGAAGATTCGTGCCAAACGCAAGAAGAATTAGCTGAATCACTGGGAGTGACTCAGCAAGTCATCTCGAAACGCCTCAAGGCCACGGGTGTGATTCGGAAACAAGGAAATTGGGTTCCGTACGAGTTAAAACTGAGAGATATTGAACGGCAATTATTTGCCTGCGAACAAATGCTTCAAAGGCAGAATGGGAAGGTATTTCCACATCGCATCGTAACCGGCGACGAAAAATGGGTCCGTTACGATAATTCCAAGCGCAGAAAGTCATGGGGAATGCCTCAACGTCGACGGCAAAACCGAATATTCACGGCGCCAGGGTTAAGCTTTGCATTTGGTGGGACCAGCTCGGTGTGATATACTACGAGCTACTGAAACCGAATGAAACTATCACAGGAGATCGATACCGAACGCAATTGATGCGATTAAGTCGAGCATTAAAGGAAAAACGACCACAGTACCAAGAGAGACATGACACAGTCATCCTCCAGCATGACAATGCTCGGCCACACGTGGCAAAAGTGGTCAAAACATACTTGGAAACCCTGAAATGGGAAATCTTGCTCCACCCGCCGTACTGCCCAGATATCGCTCCTTTTGACTACCATCTGTTTCATTCCTTCATTCATTGATCAGAATTTTTGTTCGTACGAGGATGAGACGGAATCCGAAAATTGCCGGAGAGATGGGCGAAAGATGTCGCTAGCGATGGACAGTTCTTTGAATAATACATCTGTAAGTACTTTTTGAGAGTTGACCTTTTAATTCCAGGAAAATACGGCGGAAGCAAAGTTGTAGACGCAATAGTTGACCGCACATTGAAAGGTGAACAGGCTGGCTATCGCTAGGGCTTCTCATGTAGCGACCACATCAATACCCTCCAAACTAAATCCGCAGAATGAAGATGCCCATTACGTCTCATGTTCGTCGATTTCGAGAATACATGTGGAAGGCTTAACGTAGGGGAAGCATACCAGTTAATCAGTGAGCACAAGCCTTGTGCCCTCCATCAATGGTTGTTCGAATGAAGGTAGGCTGTATCTCCTAGCATAGAGAACAAGTTCCGTTTTAAGCGGATTTACTTTAACCCCAACCTTACTAGCCCGATTCGTCAGGATAGAGAGTGCGTTCTGCATTACAAAACTTATGACATAGGGGAACTTCCCCGAGATGCTATATAGCAACGTCGTCCACATAAGCAATGACCTTGCATCCTAGCCTTCCAGATCTAAAAGCAGTCCGTTGAAACCCAACTTGCAAAGAAGGAGAGAGAGAACACCACCCTGAATTAGTAGCCCTTTTCACATGTCTGCGTACAGATAATGCGCCGAGACTAGTGAAGATATCGCGAGGGGGCACCGAAATAAGCCATAGCGAAATAAATAAAATAAAATAAATAACTGGCGCAACAGTCCAAATTGAACCACGGCCTCGAGATGAGTTAGCATAATCTCATTTTCTAGATCGTGACGGTGTTTTGTGCAGAGGTATGTGATCAGCAACACGCTCAACCGAGTTATTTACCCCATAATGGGTACTCATTTAACAGCTGAGTGGGCTCATAGTCCGACACGTAAATCCCCGGAACCGAACCGGGGCCCAGTGCGTTGAAGGCGAACGTGCTAACCGTTGCGCCATCCGGACTACAATAGCGAAATAAGGCATAGGAAATAATCCATATATGTAAAATAGATACTTTCGTTTGGAAACGAAAGTATTCATTGGAAAATAAACGAAAAAAACAATGCATGGACAATATCGGTTTCAAATCGAAATAAGGCATGCGATTTAAATACATATAATACAATACAATAGTTTAAGTCTTGCGAGCAAAGCGAGCGTTCATGTTTGTGCGATACCGAGGGTTGTGATCCCTTAAGTGTGGAGCGAGCGTAGCGAACGGAGTCCACACATGGGACTGTTGTACCCAGAGCGATCGAATCGAGCGTCCATGCATGTGCGATACTGAGGATTATGATCCCTTAAGCGCGAAGCGAGCGGAGCCCACACAAGGGACTGTTGTTCCCAGAGCTAGCGAAGCGAGCGTTCATGTTTGTGCGATACTGAGGGTTTGTGATCCCTAAGCGCGCAGCGAGCGTAGCGAGCAAAGCCCACATAAGCGACTGTTAATTCACAACCCGCAGTATCGCACGAGTGTGCATGGATAATTTCCGTTTGGAACGAGCTGGGCTAGCTCCGCTCCTAGGGCGTTGTGAACCACCGCATGTAGCTCCAGGTAGCCCGTTTCACTCTTTGTAATTAATACGTAAGGACATATATTAATACGTAAGGACAGGGGCAACGAGCTGCGAAAACCCCGCCCACGTCTCCCGAGCTGAGCTACAGCAAGCATTGGCCGCTGCTCGTCGAGGGGCCTTTTTCATCGCCAGATGGCACAGCCCGACCTTCACGGTCATTATGCTACCTTAGGCTCCGTCCCCACGCCTACCTTCGGATGACCACCAAACCGTCCATTACAGGTTATAGATTCGTCTTTCTTTAAGCTCTTTGTAAAGAACGCACAACAATTACCTCTTTTCTCATCCATACAATCTTCAGTCGAAAATTAAAAATAATCTTTCGAGTGTCAAAGCCAGCTCTATTGATGCCAATTTGGTTTCGACACAAACCAGTGAAATATAATACTCGTACACGTGGGTTTTGTGCTTTCCTTTAAAGATATATTCAATATCGACACGACCGGTAAAACATAATTTCATTGAAGGTTTCCTTTTCATTTCACAGAAACACAACACTTAACATGCTCGTAATACACAAAGAAAAACCATGATGGAATCTCAAAAGAGAGCAAGCAGTAAGCAGAATGCGAAAACTTTAGAGAACTCGTCAGAGATTGGAATCCTTTTTCAATTATCCAGTTCCCTTCGGGCGAAATATATACCCTTTAATTAAGTTTTATCTTTCTCCTGATACAACTCATTCTATTGAAAATACACTTACGTTTTCTTTTCACCTTGTTTTCACTTTACTTCACTTTTTGTTATCGGTTCGGGAAAAGTTTCTTCTTGTAAGGAAGGAATGAAGTTTCTCTTTGTAAAGAAGAAGAAGTGAAAATAAAAGATGAAATTTAATAAGATGTATGAAAAACGAAAACGAATTCGATATTGGTAGATATCGATACGAGTTCGAAATACAAATATGGTAAGAAAATTGAAAGATATTAGTTCATTGGACTCAGATTACCGAGAAGACCGATTGTAAACGAGAAGTATCAATGATTTTATAAAAATGTTACAGCACGGCTTTCCTTGGTAAGTTTATCTGATAAAACTCAAAAGATTTGATTTTGTTGAGATGGTTGGTATTACAAACACAGTTTTCTACTCGTCGTCTATCAACCACCAAACGACCCCCTCCCAATTTTCCAAAAAGTCAAGCACACACCCCTCAAGCAACTAAAGCATTCATTTATATTTAGAATCGCACATATTTTTGGCTCACTTCGCTTCTCACGGCGTTGTGGTAAGTCCGACTTAGAAAACATTCCAGAAATGGAGTATACTCGACGCTCCATTCACGCGACGAAAAAAAAAATGACACGAATTTTCGTCTTTTGAGGAACGTTTTTTGGTGCAAACTTGTTTCCAGGCTCTCCACCGACTAAAGATTGCGCCATGCAAAATTCCGCCGTGTGGAAATTATTCCTATTTATTTCTATCGTACAATGTTTAATGCCTTTCTCCCTGCTTAGAACCAACCACACAACTATTCTATCATAAACCAGTCCGAAGCGTATATACCCTAGACTTGTAGAGACCTAGTGGTGATACTAAAAGTACCAATTGGAATCGACCATATGCATTAAAAATTAGTTTAATTAGTCAGTTTATCATTCAGAAGGATCTCGACCATTCCTAAAATCAATTAACTAACCCACACTAATTAAAATACATAATTGCCGAATATTTCAAGTCGCTAGCCTAGTCTCACATGAAGGAGAGGTAGAGGTTTCCTTTGTCGGATCTTGTACATTTTTAATAGCAACCAACTAGATCTCAATACAAACATTTGACCGAAATTTCAAGTCACTGGCTTCATTTTATCGAAAGTTATCTCTTATTCGAAGTTTCATTTGTAGGGGAGGTAGGGGTTCCTTGGGTCGGATCTTACCCATTTTCAATGCCAAGTAACTGGATCTTAGTAGGTACCAACATTCTGCAAAATTTTCAACTCGCTAGTGTAATTCTATCGAAAATTATCGTAATTAAAAGAATATTTAATTTTTGAAATTTGTAGGGGAGATAGGCGTTCCTTTGATCTGATTATACTCAAATTACTAAAACTCATCAGCTTCTCACCTCAGGGTTACATGCCAAAATTCAGGTGTCTACGTCAATTGGTTCAAGAGTTATAGGATCATGGTGCTTGGGCTCTCAAAATCCACAACCTCCGCTGGTCTAGCCGGGACCTGCGCCACCAAGCTGGGGGCATCCTGGTCAAAAATATTTATGTTGCAGAGACGGCGGCTCGACAAAGCTGTGGTTTGCAACAACTTCCTAACGTTGTTTCGGATTGAAAATTTTTGTACGAAATAAGTTAAAGAGTATTGAATTCTGCGTCCAACGGAGTGCTCAAACTCAAAATTCGGTTCAGTAGTAAAGTACTTATTGATTGATAGTCGAAAAACGAAAATGTTTCGGGCTAAGGACTCACAGATCGTTGAAACGGATGCTCCATATGAAAAACCAATAAAATAAATGTTGAAGATAATTTTATTTCAACTCTAACGCTCCCAATATTTTCAATTCGACCTATTTTGAGTACGGTTGAGAGTAAAAATTCAAAGTAAGCGATTTCAGCCTTAACTGCTTATTTATCCGGAGAAAAAGCTAAACGCTACGACCGGAGTATTTTATTTCCTATTCAACTGTTTATCTTGTTCTGCATTATGCCGGGTTGAAAAACACGGACAAAAACTGTTTTTCTGAACAAAAACACCAAAGTTTCGTAAAAATTAAACAATTTTTAAAACATTTGTGTCTCTAAAAGCTGTTTTAAGAAACAAAACACTTTCCCATCGTGAATGGGAAAATGTTTTTGTTTTCTAAAACAGATCAAAGGAAAACACATTTGTTCTTGTTTTTGTCTGGTTGGTTGAAACACGCACTTTGGTTTTCTGTGACAGTACCCAAGTACACAGTCAGTTATCAGTTGTCATTTTGAGAACTGACCCAATATCTCCGTTTTTATACCCTTCACGGATGTGATAGGGTATATTAACTTTGTCATGAAATTTGCACAGAAGGAAGCATCTCCGACCATATAAACTATATATATTCTTGGTCAGTATGATGAGACGAGTCGAGTAAGCTTTGTCCGTCTGTCCGTCTGTCTGTCTGTTTCTATGCAAACTAGCCCCTCAGTTTTAAAGCTATCAAGTTGAAATTTTGTACAGAGCCTTTTTACTATTGCAGGCAGTATATATGTCGGAACCAACAGAATTGGATCACTACGTCATATACCTGCCATCGGAACGACCGGTCCAAAAATTCGTCTTTGTGAGAAAAACTTTTTTATTTCTAAAGTTATTGTTTTCAAAATTCACAATAATCAATAATATTTTTAGTGAAATCATATTTCCGAATTTGGTAGAAGTCGGACTACTCGATCATATAGCTGTCATAGGAACGACCGTCCCAAAAGCAAGTTCTTGTCAAAAAAAAACTTGTTTTTATTTATGAAGATATCTTTACGAAGTTGCGTATTATTCAATCGTATTGACTGCTAAGCCACGTCCCTAAATTTGGTTGAAATTGGCCCACTATTTCATATACCTCTTATGGGAATATATAGGTATATTGGAATAAGTTTTACTACTAATTTCAAAGTGGCAAATGTATCAACGAAGGTGAAGGGTATCTTACCTTCGGCAAGCTAGCCAAAGGCTGGATGTTGTGGATGTCATTAATTAAAAAAAACCGCAGCTAATTATGAAATCCTCGTCGTCTGAAAGTTTTGTTGGACTCTATGTAGAACAAGATAAACAGAACAAGAACCAAAAGCAGTCTGTTCAATTGAAACAGTTTGTTTACATAAAACAGAACTTATTTTTGTTTTCGAAGGCAAAACGGTTCTTCAAAACTGTCTCTTTGGTGGAAACCTGACATTATAGACCTTCAGGCCGCTTTGAGGCCACCTACAGGCCGCCGGCTAAACAGGCATTTTTGGAAAGGAATTCTGAATCGTTTGTGGTGAAGGCTATATACAGGCAATCTGGATGGCCAGGCCTGATCAGTTTTTCCGGAGAGGAGTTCCGGATCCTGTATGATGGGCTTAAGACGTTATCACATCAACGAAGAGCTTATAAGAAAATCATATATGTATGTACTTTCTTTCTCGTAACTTCATTTGGAGCGATGCGATGAAATCAGAATCAGGCTCGTCCGGTATTAGCGTCATCGTAGCTTAGCCCACAGTAAGCCGCTGGTAAAAATTCAAATATGTACGGGCCAAAAAAGAAAAAAAAAAAACTAAAATCTTTTGACACAATTGAAGCAAACTGGTATGCAACATTTTTCAACTCGTCATTTAACTTATATTTGTCTCCCCAATATTTTTTTTTCAAACTTCGGAACAGGAAAAAAACCACTGGGGCCTAGATCTGACGATCACGGTAGTCATCGAAGCAATTCGAATTTCAGTTCGTGCAATTTGAACATAGCGAACATGAACGTAGCAGAGAAGCAATTTCTTCCTGGCCAAATGGGGTCGTTTCGGCATTCAATCGAACTAGTAATGCAATCTAGTAGGGTACTTTGACGGTTGTTTTTTTTTTGCAAGGTAATCAATTAAAATTATGCCTCGGCCAGCCACCAGATATTTGACGGTAGCGTTTTACCTTACACTCGGCCTCGTCTTTAATTTCCTTCTTCTACTTTCAAATAAAGAAACTTTATCACCACTCGATATTCGACTTTCTTCATTGCTTATGGAAACCGTTGCGTATCACTTTTAGCCAAAGGGCCATGCTCAAAGTGCTAATCGGAATAACTTTTAAGTTTGTAGGGGCTATGGGACAGTAGAAGAAAATAAGTTTTATTTTGACTGTTTGTCCATAAGGTATTTTCAAATGCGGCTCGTATAATTGCAACGTATTATTTCACTTTAAAAATAAAAGATTGCATGTAAAATAAAATAAGATGACGCTGCGCTGTAACAATACCAACATCAGGTGGTGAGTCCGGCTAGCGAGTGGAGTTTCAAGCTCAAATACAAATGTGGCTAGACGAAAAGTGAATTTCTGCAGGAAAAGGGACTAGCATAAAACAAATCGCATTATAGCGGACTCGATCGTAAAATTAATATCATAAACTACCACGAAGTGAAAAAAAAGTTGCGTACATTTAAGTATTCAAGCATATTAATTGTGTTTACCTCAGAAAAATCCAGAAACTTTGCTGGTAGGGTGTGCTGCCCGTTAATTTAACATCTCAATCCAGATACAAGGAGCCACATCAAGTTCAATCGAAAACATGCATACGCTTCTCAATTTTCACGATGATGCATATACATTGTGCGAAATCAGCATTCACTGCAAATCAGGAAGACTACTATATATCATCCTCTTCCTGGATACGCAATAGAGTAGAATACAACTTATTGAACCAGAAAGCGATAACATCAGCTGAAGCTTATTGGCTTATAGAATCCGGGAGCAACACATCAGCCGAAATTTGAATCAGAGAGCGATCAGTCAGTCGAAGCGCATATCTTGTGGAATAAAGACCATTCGAACAAATCGACCTTGTTATTATTAACTGGCGCCCGAGCAGGGACCTGACGATTTACTGTCACCGAAAGTAGCACGCGCAATTATCTGAGACGAAAGGTATTCTAAAGAACACCAAAAGTAGCGAAGAAACGCGAAACGTGCATACGAAAGGCAAGACGAGATATTTCGTACAGTCCACAAGACCCATTTTAGCGATTCGTCGCGATTCGTGAAGAAAAGAGGCCCCCAAGTAGCCTGGACGTGCAGGAGGAAAGGGAGTCGACCAGATTCGGCAGCCGCTTCGCGTAATTAGAATTAGTGTTTATTTTTTCCTTATATTACTAAAATTATAAGCATTTAGTGTAGTGATAGTTTTAAGTGATGTTATCGCCCACAAGCTAGGTTAGCGGTATTTCTGTGAGCAGTTAGTTATATTCTCAAGCGAATCTTTTATTACACTTACACTTACATTGTTTAACAACTCGTCAGTGCCGTTGAGTTTTGAATTTGATGATTTGAGTCGATCTTCAATCCCAAATCAATTCATTCCTACATAACCTGTCAACTATCCGAAACATGTCTCGAGACGAAAATTTGATCCGTCCAGCAAGATTGGGAATTAATGAAGTCGGTGCTGCCGCCGCTCCACCTCCAGCACCCCCCGCTGCGGATGTGGGTAATCGAGCATTTCTCGAACAGATTGAACAATTAGTAACAAGCACTTTAGCGCGGGAATGCCCACGGATCATTCAAACGATACTGAATCCAACGGCAGACCCAAATCTTGACATGGACCAAAGAATACATGAGGATCAGTTAGGAAATCTTGCCGATATGGACAAGATACCCGACGTGGTGAAAAGCCTACGTGATTTTTCGGGACAGCCCGGAGAGTTTAGCTCTTGGCGGAAGAGTGTGGAGCGTATTCTACGGATTTATGATCACCTGAAGGGGACTCCTCGATACTATGGGATCCTTAATGTCATACGCAACAAAATCGTTGGTCAAGCTGACACGGCTCTAGAGTCGTACAATACCCCACTTAATTGGGAACGCATATCCAAGTGTTTAACAATGCACTATGCGGATAAGAGGGACATAGGGACGCTTGAGTACCAAATGACCTGTCTGGTGCAAGGCCAGAAGACTATACACGAATTTTATCAGAGTGTATATCACCACTTATCTCTTATTCTTAACAAAATATCATGTATGGAACTGAGTGGTGAAGCATTGGGCATTATGGTTCACACATACCGGGACAAAGCTCTTGACACTTTCGTGAGAGGGGTAAAAGGCGACTTACCTAAACTTTTATGCATGAGAGAACCTGCAGATCTCCCTGAGGCATTACATCTGTGTCTAAAACTGGAAAATGTCAATTACCGCACCCTGCACGCCAATCATAATAACAATACCGTGCCCGGTATACACGGCCAGGTGCCACCTCCAGTACCATCTAGACAAAGAAATCCACGTCCAATGCCCAGAACAGTATTTTATCCCGAACTTATGCATGCATCCCATATTTCAAGGCCTTCTAACGTACAGCACTTCCAAAATTTACAACAGCCTCGGCAGAATTTTGCTAATCATAATCAACACAATCAACTACAATATCGCCAACCGCAATACCAATACTCCCATCCTCACCAAATGCATGTCTCACATACCAACTACTCTCAACCTCCTAGACAGCCACCATCTAATCCACAACTGAGGGCAGAGCCGATGGATGTGGACTTCTCTCTTCGTTCACAAGCGGTGAACTATCAAAACAGACCACAACAGAGATTTGCACAGAAAAGACCGGAACCCCCTCTAGCATATCAACCTGACAAACAGCAACGGACTTATCATACGCAAACTCAGAACGCTCACTCAGTCCCAGAGTACTATTATGAAACGATGAATAGAGAAGACAATGTTAATGACCAAACTTTATTCGAATATATGGGAACGGGCGATGTCGGAGAGCATTCATTATCGACAATCCAAGATCCCGAACTTAACTTCACAGAAAACGAACAATCATGTGTCGATCTACATGACATTCATTTTTTAGATTAACAAGCTCTTCGTTGCCCTATTTCGAATACGTAACGAAGAGCGGGAATGTTCTTAAGTTTCTAATTGATACGGGATCGAACAGAAATTACATCCAACCGAACTGCGTGAGAAACCATTTCCTTAATAAAAAATCATTTTTTGCAAATTCCGTTGGGGGCAATATAAAAATTACCCACCACGCAATGATAAACGTTTTCGGTCACTCTGTACCTGCCCTAAAATTTTTCATTCTACCCAATTTGAAATCCTTCCACGGTATTGTCGGCAACGATAGCCTTAAAGAATTAAAAGCGATCATCCATACAGCAGAAAATTATGTTATTCTCAAAGGCGGTATCCGTATTACTGTGAAACAACACGAATCCCAATCGGTAAATAGCATTAACATTAGAACATCGCATCTTTCTAAGGAGCAAACCGACAAACTGTTCGAAGTTCTCCATAAACATTCCAACCTCTTTGCAGACCCTGACGAAAGACTCACTTACACAACCATAGTTAAGGGAGAAATTCGCACGCTAGACAACAACCCCGTTTATGCAAAATCTTATCCTTATCCAATGGCACTGAAGCCCATAGTGGATAGGGAAATAGAAAAACTTTTGAGGGATGGCGTAATAAAACCATCAAGGTCGCCATATAATGCTCCCGTTTGGGTAGTACCCAAAAAGGTGGACGCGTCGGGCGAAACTAAGCATCGTCTCGTCATCGATTATCGGAAACTTAATTCCGTCACCATACCGGACCGATACCCTATACCCGAAATCAACGAGATCCTGGCAAACCTAGGGGAAAATAAATTCTTCACCATTATAGATCTGAAGAGCGGATTTCATCAGATACCCCTAAAGTCAAATGACACGGAAAAAACCGCTTTTTCCGTTAATAACGGAAAGTATGAGTTCAATAGACTCCCGTTCGGTCTAATGAACGCACCCGCTACTTTCCAAAGGGCCCTCGATGACATTCTAAGGGATCACATAGGGATAAGATGCCTAGTCTATATAGACGACATTGTGATCTTCGGGAAAAACGAACCCGAGCACTTAAGTAATATAGATGCCGTGTTTAAAACTCTAGGAGATGCTAATCTTAAGGTTCAGATAGACAAGTGCGAATTCCTTAGGAAATCAGTTGAATTCCTCGGGTTTGTTATCTCTGAAGAAGGTATCCGGACCAATCCACAAAAAATAGAAGCTATCACAGCTCTCCCTCCGCCCACAACACTGAAGGAGCTAAGATCCTTTTTGGGTATGGCGGGATATTACCGTCGCTTTATACTCGCATATGCGAAGCTGGCGAATCCCTTAACGACACTCTTAAGAGGGGAAGAAGGTCGGGTTTCAAAGAACCTATCCAGCAAAATTAAAATCCATTTGAATCAGGAAGCTTTAGATGCCTTTAACAAAATTAAGGAATCGCTCATATCACAGGACGTGCTCCTATCCTTCCCTAATTTCGAGCATGACTTCGAGCTCACGACAGATGCCTCGCAATACGCTCTGGGCGCTGTCCTATCGCAAAATGGCCGGCCGATTACCTTTCTCTCCCGTACACTAAACCAAACGGAAGAGAACTACGCGGCCAATGAGAAAGAGATGCTGGCGATAGTGTGGGCGTTAAAATCTCTTAGAAACTTCCTCTATGGTCCCAGGCGAGTGATAATTTATACCGATCACCAGCCACTGACCTACGCCCTCAGCAACAAGAACTCCAACATCAAAATGAAAAGGTGGAAGGCGGTGATTGAGGAATATAACCACGAGATCCGCTATAAGCCTGGGAAGGCCAACATTGTGGCCGACGCACTCTCTAGACTACCTCGAAAGTCCCACATTCACACAACATCTAATAGCGTTCACAGCGATGATAGTTCCGCGCAAAACCTCATACCATCGGTCGAAACACCCATAAATGCATTCCGCAACCAGCTTATCTTAAAGCTAGGCGAACAATCAGAATACAAGTTCGTGAAACCCTTCCCCAACTATTGGAGGCACGTATTTCTCGAGCCGCAATACAATAGGGAGAACTTAATAGGCATTTTCAAGAGATTCCTAAATCCGGGAGTAATTAATGGGATTATGACAGACGAAGCGGTAATGGGTAAAATTCAAGAAATTTACCCCCTATACTTCAAAGATTTTAAGGTTAGGTTTGCACGAAGGGAAATACAAGACGTCTGTAATGAATCAGAACAAGAACAGATAATACTGAGTGAGCACAAGAGGGCACATAGAAACGCTAGCGAAAATCGAACACAGATACTCGAGCGATATTATTTCCCGAAAATGACTGCGAAGGTGAAGCGAATTCTTAAACAGTGTAGCGTTTGTAAGGCGAACAAATATGATCGCCACCCTAACAAGCCAATACTAAAGTCAACTCCGATACCACAATACTCAGGCGACATTGTACACATCGATATATATGCCACCGAAGGGCATCTAGTGCTAACAGCACTGGACAAATTCTCCAAATTTGCCCAGGCCAGAGCTCTAAAATCCAGGTCCATCGAAGACGTAAGGGGCCCATTGAGGGAAATCGTGTTCTTCTTCGGCGTTCCAAAGAATATAGTAATGGATGGTGAGAAATCCCTTAATTCAGCCTCTATACTGTTTATGCTCCAGGACCAACTAAATATAAAAATCTATAATACACCCGCACATAAAAGTGAGGTTAACGGTCAGGTCGAGCGATTTCATTCGACACTCACCGAAATAATGAGGTGCCTAAAAACGAACAACACCCACAGGAACTTCCAAGAACTGCTCGAACGATCGGTTTACGAATATAACTCGAGCGTACATTCAGTCACTCAGAAAAAACCTATAGAAGTATTCTACGGCAGGATCGTAACAACGAATCCAGAGCAATTAGAGAAGTCTAGGAAAGACAACCTTGAGATACTGAAAAAGAAGCAAGAGAGGGATATCAATAGTCATAACAAAAGCAGGGAACCTATTAAAGAGTATCAGGTAGGGCAAGAAATTTATGTAAAAAACAACAAACGCGTTGGATCAAAACTTACAGCAAGGTATAGAAAAGAAATCGTTAAGGAGAATAGGGACACCGTAGTTATAACACAATCAGGAAGAACGATCCACAAAAGCGATGTACGCAATTAAATCCCTGTACATATCTTCGAGATACAAATGAAATACAAAAGTTTGCGTCCGAAATCCCATCACTCCTGAAATACGAGATATATTCCGCAAATTAACCAATTTCACTCACTACTAACCCACGAATTGTCACAAATTCAAAACTCTTTCAACGAAGTTAGTGTTGTAAGAACGAAAAACCATTGAATTTTATGAGATCAGCTATTAAAAAGATCGCGGGCAATCTCGATGGCCAATATTTTTTTTTTTCTCTCTTTTTTTAATGGTAAAATGAACGATTTGGCTGATAATTAAAATAAACAGTTCGTAATAAATAACGAATACAATTAAAAATTAAATAAGTTAACTAACATAGCTCACGGAATTCTGCACCTTATATTATAGGTAGAAAATAGACACAAAACACACTAGAATTAAATACGAAAAGAAAAAATAATAATATTTTTCACACCATTTGTGTTACGACTACTAGTAACAATAACTTTATTTGAAATACCTAAAAAAAAAAAAAAAAAAAAAAAAAAAAAAAAAAAAAAAAAAAAAAAAAAAAAAAAAAAAAAAAAAAAAAAAAAAAAAACATTGTAATCCATAACTTAGAATTATTAATATGAATTTACATTAAAAGAAAAATTAAAAATATTTGGTATAAAGAATGAATGTAGGACACTCAATAATCTTCAACTTATAAATTGTCATAAAGTTACATCTGTTGAATAACGAATCTGTTAGAAAGTAAGATAGGTATAAGACAAACGGTCAACTCGGTAGAAAAGGTCGAATCTGGCGTCATCCTTTCGAATTACTTAGCGGCGTAATAAGCGTCAACGAAACATCGCAGCATCTTCAAGTTTGTGGCAACGGAAACAAGGTTCTCCTAGGTTCTACCACCGTTATTATAAGCGACACTTCAGAAAGACCAACTCAACGAAATGCTGTCCACATAAACAACAGTAAGCAGACCAATGCTAGCAAGAAAGCAGCCTGTAGCCAATAACAGAATAAACCAAAATTTACTCGGAATCATCCTTCTGTGCATGCTAATCAAATTTGATTATGGCAAAATTAGGACAGCATTGACAACATCGAATGAGGACATTCAATTTAAGAGGGGAAGACTTATTGAACCAGAAAGCGATAACATCAGCTGAAGCTTATTGGCTTATAGAATCCGGGAGCAACACATCAGCCGAAATTTGAATCAGAGAGCGATCAGTCAGTCGAAGCGCATATCTTGTGGAATAAAGACCATTCGAACAAATCGACCTTGTTATTATTAACTTACATTATATTGTATCTACGTACACCTTCCTATATTACCAGGAGAACATGTCCTCACATCCTGATTTCATATAGACTACTACAACCATTCAACCTCTAAGCTAGCTCCTCTATTTTATTTATGTATCTATTCTGCGTATCTTAGTCAAAGCATCTGTTTCGGAAAATATTCTCCTTGAACGTATCCTTCGGCAGTCGAATATATTATATATATATAACAAAGACCGACCTTTATCTTGTGGTCCATTAAACATAATGATGGACTCCATTGTTTAGATTCAGACTCTCTTTTGTTTACCCTTGAATCCATTTTGCCTAAGAAAAGGAGAACAAAATACCCAAATACAGAGAAAGGGCAGTCAGCGATGATTGTGTTTGACTTGAAACGTTACTAATATTGTGTTCCGGCAGGATTTTTGGACGAAAACGAATCTTTTCGGTGAGAGCAATAAAGATGGAAAGGTCACACTGCAAGAGATAACGAAAAATCAATGTGACGGGCCCTATCGATTTCTAAAATATTCCAGGGTTTATAGATAGATCAGATTACATCAAGGCAGATTCAATATTTTAGAGAAAAGTGAACAAATTGATACAGGGATGTTTTCTCAAACAATCAATTTAATTTTCATATTTAAATGTTTGCGCGATCCCAACCGTTGTTGGGGTTGCGGGCTTTCCATGAAGACAACTGGCGGACGATGAGTCATGAGTATACATATACAAATTCTAATTCCGGGTTATTTAAGAACATTATCGGAAGAAGTTTCCTTCGCTTATATTCAAGTAAAAATCGACAACAACAAAAACAAAATAGTTTCGAAGTCTGATTTCCTGTGACTTAAAGGAGAGTCAGCACTAACGTTCTGGGTTATCAAGTAATTACGTGATAACGTCGATGGGTTATGAGAGAAGATTGACTGTCCGTGCAATTTTTTATTGTTTACTCGCGACAATATAGTCAACGTCAATTTGTCGCCGTAAAATATCTTAAGCATATAAGATCGTGGTCAAATTTCTGCCCATAAATGGAGAATTTGAAACATTTGAATAGAATAGACAACGTTGATCCGTGCGCTATTTTCATCCACGGGGAACACGCGCGACTGCTGAATAATTGGCAGCGTTCCTAAAACGCAAGCGCATAGTACAGCGCTTCACAATTGATGAGCAGCCGTTGACAATTCCTGCGCTGCCCCGTTATCGATGCGGTGGTTTCCGCAACTATACTTTGTCCCCAGGTAGTTGTTTGTAGCATTGTGAGATACCAAATGGGTTGCCGCTAGTACAGAAACTATTTCGCACCATAATTATTCATACCTAGTAACCAACCGTAAATTATGTATGCTCCGCTTCCAACACGAGCTTCGCAACTAAACAGGTGCTACCCTCAGAAAAGTGCCATAGAGCGCTCGCTCCGCTCGATATGGGTACAACAGCTGTAAGCCAGTTTGGCATTTAGTAAAATTTATTCGATGGAATTTTGAATAAAACTTATGGGGGCAACAGACCTTTTCCATAGTCCTCTACGTGCCCACTGGTAATGTCAGTGTTTCAAACCGCTGATGGCCAAGTTGTAGCGATAAGACAGTTTGGAAAAAGGCGGATAGCTGTAGTCTGAATGGCTGACCAAAACCAAAGCGTCTCAGATTTAGTAGGATGGAATGACCTGCGTAGTTGGACCTGCAACATAGTTGTGTGAACTCCAGGACGTTTAATAAACCATTTGAAGCAGCTATCTCCGAGGCCATCACCTGAATGGGGTTAAACGATGTGCTGAAAACTCGTTTTTGTAAAAACTACTCCACGTCAACAAATCTGGAAAAAAAAGCCTCGGATTGGATGTATTAACAACGACGACCACGCAAATGACTAACGGATTATTCTTTCAAATGCTGCTGGGAGACTTTAAGCGGAAAGTCGGAAATGAAAGTTGGCACCGGGGGGACCACTGAAGGCCACAGTCTGCATGAAGAATGTAACGACAACGGCCATCGACTTATCGACTTTGCCTGCAGTAGGAATTCAGTCGTAAGCTCTACAAGTTTCCCACATCGACGCATTCACAAGCAGACCTGGAAATCTCGAGACGCACATACCGTCAACCAAACCGAGCACGTCCTCATTTTCAGGAGATAGGCGTCTAGTGTCATGAACGTCCGCTCCTATAGTGGAGAATTTCCTCAGTGCATCAATCGAGAATCAGCCCTCCCAAAATCTTTGCGGTTGATAAGCTTCTGAGCGAAGCCACGGCGATGGTATACGCCTTGAGGAAAGGCTATCTTTATGCTACACAACATCGGCAACGCAGGCGTCCATGGGTTCTGGGAGAACTCAAGGGTACCATCAGAGGTGTTGCAGAGAAGGTCGTGGGATATAAAGCCCGGCGAGCGCGAAATGACTGATTCGACAAAGAATGGAAAAATTCACTTGACGCGATGAACAAGGCCTACACACAATGGATTCAACGAGGAACCAGAGCCAGAAGAGAAAAATATGACGAGCTACGGCGAATATCGAATAGAATAATTAAACGTAAATAACGTAAATAATTTTACGAGCAGTTGCTGAATCTAAACGAAAACTTAGCTGATAGGAGCACCAGACAAGCGTACAAACTAATAAATGCAATTCAGAACGGTTATCAACGCTGGACTAGAGTCTGTTAGGATAAGGATGGAAAAATCATCAGCGACACCGAGGGCATTAACAAACATTGGGCCTCTTATTTTGAAGTGCTTCTGAACCTACCATCTAACATCCCCACACAAGAAGCTCTCGTCGAAATTGTTGATATAGGCCCACCCACACAACCTCCGTCCGTAGCAGAATTTGACCTCCCGTTGCGTTCACTAAAACGAAAGAAAGCGCCGGGCGCTGACGAGATTCCAGCTGAACTGGTAAAATTCGGTGGAACCAGTCTAGTTAATGCCATACATCAATCACTCTTGCGAGTATGGGAGGACGAGTAGATCCCAGACAATTGGCGTAAAAACATCATCTGTGCAATTCACAAATGAAACCGGAATACGCCCGCAATCCGAGGGTTTTGTAGTAAGCGCTTATTTTGGTATATAAATATCGGCTCCTTGCTCTTCTTGATATCACTCAGATGGATAGAAAAAACGTAATTAAAATGTCTTACCCACTTACATTTTACATGCTAATTCATATTACGTTATTGTAACGAAACTTAGAACATATTATTGCTTAAGGTGTTGGTTATGGTTGGCCATCAGTACTTTTGACCTCGAACGTGTTTAAGGCGTGCAAGGGTGTGCTAACTGTAACTATACAAATAAACTATTATTGACCTATTCTGAGAAGATATACAAATTCCACTATTTTCCATTTTATATATTTTTCGAAACCCACTTCCTGTAAGTTTTCATAATTCTAAGTATAACGGTCTTAAAATGCAGGTAAGGGGGGGGGTCAAATTACGAACTAATATTCCCCCCCCCCCCCCACAGTTCCCCTTTCTATAAATTTCGAGAAAATGCGAAAAAATGGAATGTACTTATCATTACCTTTCTCACGACACCTCATTTGCTTATACCAGTCGATAAAAAAATTTGACCTGAATTTCGCCTCTATGTGGACCCCCCCCCCCCCCCCCATTTCAAAAATGGAATGTACGCGACGGTACCTTTCTTATGATATCCCACTTGCCTGTACTAAACGAAAAAAAAATTTCGACCTTCATTTCCCCTCTATGGGGACCTCCCCTTAAAGTTGACCTATTACGACGATTCGCTTTCTCCGGCGAATTATAGTAATTCTACACATTCCTACAAAATTTCATGTATGTAGCTTCAGCCGTTCGTGAGATATTCCATGGACAGACGGACAGACAGACATTTGACCGATTTCATAAGGGTTTTGTTTTACTACAAAACCCTAAAAAGGACATAAACTGCGGTGTGAGAACTACAGGGGCATATCACTAGTTTGAACGTCCTATGAAATTTTGACGAAAATTCTGGAAAATAGAGTAAAACCGTACGCAGAACGAATCATTGGCCAATATCAAAGCGGTTTCAGACCTGGCCCCTCCACAACCGATCAGTTCTTTACGGTCAAACTGGTACTCCACAATATGGAGTAGTAGCGGATAGCTAAACTAAGTTATTACGACATCAATTCCACTCGACTTCATTCAATATAATGGCTTTTAATTTAATTCGTACATATTAAAATAGATAAACTCGTATATGCATTTCGCATAAGCCCGGGTTGAACCATTTTCGTTGTCAAATTGCGTTCAATATTACCAAAGCATTCGACTTTCAATAGTGCCTATTACCTTTCACGATGACTGGGTGTGGTGCGATGCAAACACAACTTAACAATTTAATTTAAAATAAATACAAAAAAAATCCTGCTTCATTGAAATACTCAATTTTAAAATTACCAAATTTTTTAGTCCAAATAGAGTTCCGCATCCCAATTATATTAAAGTGGCAACCATACTCAAATATATACGGGCACATACGTACTAAAATCCCTTTCCATTTAAAAAATTAAAAAAGAGAAAAGAAAAAAAAACATCTCCTTCTCGCCATATCAACAACTCCTTTGAATCAAATGAATCAACAAACAGCTATCCCGAACGCCATTGCTCTTGGAGATTAGATATTATTCTCGGGCGAACCCATTAAAATTCTCATCACAATTGCATGCAGTCGCCCAGAGAAATGTGTATTTTACGAAGGACGAAGGCTTTCAGACTTATCGTAATTCAATTTCCAATCACGGCCGCCATTCCTCACTCACGAATCGAGAAAAGGATTCGATGTGTACTTAAGAATGAAAAGTAAAGTTGAATTCAAGCACAGAAGAGGAGATGAGTCAACAGTTCACTTCTCTCGGCTTCTTTTCCGACCAGACTTCTGGCCAGCAACGAGATGTTTAAACAACGATTGTAGAACCTAGAGTGATCCTATGTATTGTACGTTATCCATATCGTAGTTCCTTTTGTTCGTCCTGCACCTAAATCCAATGTTTCAATTTTATTCTGCAGAGAATGGCGCTCACTTGAGGTGCAATAAATTGCATCGTAATTTATCCTTTAATGAATGAGTAACGTTGATGGATTACAAGGGTGCCACTTGAAAGTTTTCTAAGGGGGGAAGGGGGGGGGGGGGGGGGGTGGTGTTGGCTCTCATTTGAACACATTTTTATCTTGTGACAATATGTATTCTAATTTCGTTCAAGCAACACCTTGATTATACTCGTACAGCCCCGCATATCGCGTGGCCGAAATTTCTCTGAAGTCATACAAAATAATCTATTGACATTTGGATACGGTGAATTTTGTATTATTTTTAGTAAAAATATGCACTTAAGAGGTAAAAGTAGTTTTTATTGAAGCTCTCAGGATTGAGCCTATGTTTCTCTAGATGAGAACTCCCAGCTACTGAGCGTCGTTAGCGCCAAACCTTAGGGTCGGCTATTTTTTTACTTTTATTCCCTGTCTGATTATAAGTAAAAGTGGATGAAATAACCAGGAAATAGCAAAAGCAGTCAATTATAATACAATAACTTACTCCAACATTCAAAGGACAACTTTCATGCCGTAGCAGAAGCAATCCAAATTGGATTAAATCTGCCGGTTACAACATGCGCCGTTGAAAGATCTATTAGTAGATTAAGAATAGTTCAGACCAGGGGCATGCCAGCCATATACCCAGGTCCGCGAAATGCGGAACCCTCCGCCGGTATGGGGCCTCCAATTTTCCTCCCTTTTTACCTTCGAAAAATGAAATTCCTGTGCCGCGGAAACTCGATTGTTTGCGTTCAACGCTAAGTAAACTTGATCTTGCATGGCAAGGATCATCTAATTGCTTTTATGGACCAGAGCCTTAGTCTGGATATTCACGGACGGTCCAAATCCAAATTTTCCCTTGTCGAAGACAAAATTTCTCAGTCACATCCCTAGTGCGACTGGGGAAATTTTGGCTCCAACCAGAAAAAATTTTGATTTGGCTTTTGGACATCCGTGAATGTCCAGAATGTGGCTTTGGACTGGTTTCGTCCAAATCGTGGGTCAGAGACTGGTCTGCATTATCACTGCAAACGCACTATAATAACCTTCCAGAACTGCGTTAATCGAAGGAGCTGATAATGCCCTTCAAACAAAAGGGTAACGAGTCTGTTTAGCGAAACTGAATGTCATCTTAGTGTGAAGGACGTAGAAACGACTAAATATATCTTGAGCGATGTCCCGCCATCGCGCGTTATAGGATGTCGCTTCTCGGGCAGGCTACTTGCTGTCAGTTCTGAAGAGTTTAGGCTGATTCCTGCAAAAGACACACTTTATTTTATTAGAGAATTGACGCAATATCGATGAATTTGATATTGAGTGAAGAAGGATGCAACGTTTACTTAAACAACAATTGTTTATAATTTTTGTCATATGTATCTTATTTTTGAGATGCTTGCCAGGAACCTGCATCGTCCAAAACCAATTCATGCTAACGAAACATCAACTTACACGCATAGCAGTAGTTACGCGCTATGCCCCTGTAGGGGTTAGGGCAAATATCTATACATATGTTTATATAAAAATCTATTGCCGTGCGATTGTCTCGCAAAATCTCGGCCATTCTAATATCGGCGTCCCTCTTATTTTAAACGTTCAGAAGGTTACTTTTGGATGTTATGCCAATGGCAAAGTGGTTGATCTGATTTTGTGTTCAGAGCCGATCAACAAAGACCCACTGATTTTGAGACAGTCCTTAGTCCAAAGATGATACCACCTGGGTCCTGTGGATTGTGTAAGTTGCAGAATCCTAGAAACTTTTCACCGTTATCGTTTCGGTCACCAAGGCGGTGTCTCCACATCACATGTCTGAGACCATTGTTATCAGCACCCACTTTTGCACTCCGATCTACCTTAACCGTTACAATGTCGCCATTGGGTGTCCTGCTTTAGACGGCGTTAAGTTGTTCGTAAAAGGAGTATTTCGACACAACATTGGCTTCTTCATTTGGAGCATAGCATTGTATAATTAAGATGTGTCTCTTTATGTTGCGGAACCTGGCGGCTATGATTCTAACGCAGACTGGACCCCAGGATAAGAGAAAGCTTTGGCCGGCTCTGGTTAAAAGGAGCCCTACACTTGACTGACGACCACTGCCAGTAGCTTTCGCCGAGTACAACATTAGATTATTTCTCCGTTGCTCCACCATCTTATCTCACTAACTCCAAAGATGTTTAATTTATACTGCCGAAATTCCCTGTATCATTGAAAAAATTGTCTTGCAGTAGCTCAGACCAAATGAAGCGCCGGGTGCAGACGAGATTCCAGCTGAAATGCTAAAATCATGTACTGAACATCCATTTTTTTTAAATCTTTGCGCGCAACTTCATGTAGGTTGATTGATGGGAGACGTGCGTTGACAGCCGTGAGATGGGGAGTAAGAATTGACCCGCCACGAAGACCGGTTGAGCGATCGAGCGTCAGGAGAAAAAAAATCGAATGCCGAATCACCCGCTACCGAGATCGGCCGCGATTTTCTTTTTTTTGCGTACCAACTCGGAATTTAGAAAAGTTCAACTTGCAGCGCCGGCGAAATCTCGAGTGATCGGTCGACCATCCGCCGTGTATTGGAGTAGCGAGTCATCCGCTAACGTAACCGGCGCGACAATTTTTGGGCTCGCGACATCACGACGAATTCCATTTTTGCTTGTGAGTACCCGCTCTTTTGGATGCATTGAATGGGTCGGATTAAATCCGCAAGTTCGACTTATACGGCTGGAAAAATAAAAATGAAACAAAACCAGTCTATCGGTGTCCGAATCGCCGGGCTGCTTTTCTAACGTGACAAAGTGCTCGAATTTTGAAAGCCCTGACGGGTTTTCATTACCTGCAAAAGCTATTGAGTCATCTGTGGACCAAGCAATTGAGCTGGATTAGTTTTTTTTTCTTCGTTGTATATTGTGGCCGTGGGAGTTTTACAATAGTGTGCCCCATTTTTTGCTGTCTTTTCGTGCTACATCTCAGCAAACCAGCAGTATAATCAAGTACTGCAACTTGTCAATGGATTGTGGACGTCACAGTATTATGCAGTTGTTGCCGCTATTGTTAGACTGCTAAGCAAGAATGTGGAATGCCAAATGGTCGTCATCTTCTTCATATTTCTTTTTTTTTTTTCATAATTTCAAACTCAATCCAGCCTAAAAAAAACTTGTTAAAAGGACAGGCAATTGAAAACCGACTACGAAAGAATAATAATATCATTAGTACAGGAAACACCCACCACCCATGACAATTTGTTACTGTGTTCTCATGAATGATTTCAGGTATTGTTTTATAGTACAAACAACGCAAAAGTCATAAAATGAAAAATTTGCAATCAGGAGAAAGATTGCTTTGTTCATAAATTTACTGTTTTCACCACAAGAAGAAATGCATTGCAAATCATATCTAAATTTTGATTTGCAAACTTTTTCGTCTTTCACGTTTTCATCATTTTCTAGGGAACTATATGTCTTTCGAAAGTCGTTTATATTGTATATAAAATTAAAGATAATCAAATTATCTACAAGTTTGATTCAAATGAGCTTCTACGTAGGATAAGCACTTTTCACAATCTACATATAGCAAGATAATTACGCGCGGCGAACTTTTCTGACTTGTTAACAAATTTTGAAGAGTTGCTTCTCAGTAAGTTCTGGGCGTACTGTACTGTCGCATCGCGCTCGGTGGCCGTGATCGTTCGGTCACCGCTCTACGATACTAATCTAGAGCTCGGAGATCAAATCTCGGCGCGATCAAAAATTGCCTGTGAGTACTTATAGAGCTCTCACAGTGCTCCGAGCTTGTCAGTATAAAGACGGGCGCGAATAGGAGGTGCATGCTAGCAACTGCACTTCCGAAAAGTAGATATGCTATTGAA